>JAMJFZ010003384.1:7270000-7465000 GCA_026225945.1 Cricetomys ansorgei
AGGCATCTGCAGTCATATGCACATGCCCAGATGCAGACACACATACCTACACATAATTAAAAATAGCAAAATAAATCTAAATTACAGGCTTATTTTCCCCCACAAATTACTAACATGATCTGTGATTGAGCCAGAAAGGAAGGCCTGAGTACTGAACTTCTGTTTTTGCCAGTCTCATGTCTGAACTGAAGCAAGTCTTTAGGATACACCCAACTCCCAGGGCTTGTTACTGCTTTAGAAATGGGAGACCTTTTTCTAGCATTGTCCTTTGCTTTAGATAATAGATTTAAATATATACATACATACATAGGGTAAAAATCAATTTGTGATCCCATGCTCCTAACTGCTATGAACACTAGCCATTTTCCTGTGAACGTATCTGGGGTTTTCCTTCAGCTGTATTCACATTATACTAACAGTTTATATCCTAGTTTTTGTCACATCGTGCCATACCGTAAGTAAACATTTTTGCTATTTGTAATTTCAGACTAGTAGTCTCACAGGCATCCTACTTCATTGTTGGCCATTTTTATTCTAGTATTGTAGAAGGAAATTTAATTAAGTCTTTGTACCTGGGAATGATAAGTCTCAGCTTTGAGAAAAAATCTTTGTAAAAAATTTTGTGATTATTTAGTGAGTGCTTCCTGACATTTGTTTGTTGTGGGAACTTTGGTGGAACCTTGGACATGTGGTGTGAATACCTGGTTGAAGTCTTTGTTGTTATAGTATCTAGGTCCTAGAAAAAACTCTTTGCACTGTAAATAGAAGAATTTTATGGCCTTTGTGGATCTCAGTAAACAAAATGTTCCTGGCACACCAGGAAGTCTTGGTTCCTTGAGAACTCTTTAACAATTCTCAACAAAAGGCTGAGACTGCAGGGTGATAATTTTTCTTCAGGAAACGAACTTTGTTTCTGGAGTTTCTGATATGTAAAGTTAAATAGCCTTTGTTGTGACATCCAATAAAAGTACTTCTGAAAGGCAGTTTCAGGTTGCAATTTTTTTGAGACTGTTAGCCCCTGCTCACATTAGAAGCTATGCATCTTGAAGTGGTCCTCTGATTCTTCACTGTTTCCACAGGTGACTTAGTTTACCTACAAAATATGAATGGCCTTGAGCTAAGTATAGCTAATTCCCTTCTTACTACTGTAAGTAATGTCGCATTTTACACTATTCAGCAGCTTTTGCCAGTTTCAGGTTTTCTCATAGTTGATGTCTAGAGTAGACTTTGAGCTCAGTGAGCTTTGTTAGGTCTGAAATCATTCAAGTAGACACTGAGAGGAGATATGTGTGGCCATATAGAAGCAGTTTATTGCCACGGAACACTGCCATTCAAAAAATTGGCGACCACGAAATGAAGGCGTAGGGGTATTTTAAGCAAAACAGGCAGTAATTAGGGGAACTTTCTGACTAGTCAGGACCTGAGCATGGATCCTTACTGGACTGGCTCAATCTCTCAGGGAAGTGGGGAATGTTCTAATTGGCCAGCAGCTGGCTTTAGGACTCCCCGAGTACTAACGGTGGAGCCAGGTCAGCACCTGGGGAAGTCAAGATGGAGTTAGAAAACAAAATAGAGTCAACCTGGTCCTCTCAAGCTCCAGGAATTTTTGGTCTTAAAATGTATATTCAGGGACAGAATTCTGTGTTTGTTAGCGGGGAACATAGCAGTTTATAATGCAATCGTTGCTTTGACAATTTAAAAAACTTAGTGTTCCTGCTGCCAGATACTCAATTGTCCAAAAAAGCTACTAGGATAATTATAATCTTAACTTACAAGTTTCATTTATTTCCACTTAAAATCCTAACAATTTTTCTTGCAACTTGACAAACTGATTCTAAAATTTGCTTGGTAAAGAAGACATAAGATCACCTGTAGCCATTTTGAAGAACAGGGTAGAATAGTCTGCCTTGCTAGGTAAGATCTGAGATGTGAACTTTGAAAACTTGACTCTGTCTGGATTCATCCATTTGCAGTTACAGTTTTACAGTGTGTTACAAAGAGAGGCACAAGTTAAGGATGGTGGTTACCTCAGGTGAAGCGCAGAGCAAAGGAGTGGTGCCAAAGGGAGGTGTCCAACACTTGCACTCTAGTTAAAAGCAGACAAGACTGGCAATGTACAGCTTGTGTGTATCTGAGACATGTGACATTCTTCTTTGTGTTAGAACTGTCTCATAACAAGTAAACAAATAGAATGAAACATGTGTGAATCAGAGTGCCAGAAAACACCAGATGTCAAGTGGCAGGCCTGCTTTAGACCCTCTGAGAAATGGTAGTGCAGAAAGCTGTGTGCCACTTCACTCTGTGCTTATAAAACTTGTACCCTGTCATATGAGATGAGATCTAGTGTGTAGTTGTTATGCTGCTGTGGTGACTCACCAAGGAAGACAAAGAGGCATGTTCATTGGTGCAAACCCTTCCAGACCTCCACAGAAAGAACCATGGCCTGTGCCATCCTGGACAGTGGAACCCCAAGCATCTGAGCTCGGGTGTTTTTATTGATCCCAGACTCCTCAGGTGTTCTACTGATAGCATGTGCAGATCATTAGCAATCAGACATCCAACACCTGCAGACAATACGCCAAGGCCTACGTAGCCCCTCACCCATCAGTGCATACAACAATTATTTTATACTTAACTAAAAATAAACTTCTACAACACTAATGTCATCTAATTGCGTTCAGAAATGAATGATTATAAAAAGATTTAGTGCATGGCAAACTAGAAATAGCCTGCTTCTGTCCTCAACAATCCGAATTTGGTTCCCCTAATCATTGGACAGAGTAGGAACATTTAAAAATAGTTGACCACTTGTTTACTTGTGTGTATTCGAACTGGGCCTACCCTGCACCACAGCTTTTTCTTCCACTGACTTGATTGTTCACTTCCCAAAAATAGTATTTTGCTATTTAGAAAAATGAAAGTCTTAGACTGTCAGTTCTTTATGAATCATTGCTCTCTTCTCAAAGGACCTTCTGTAAAGAATTTGTGGGTCACACTCCTGGAAATGCCTTTGCAGGTAGTTAATGCCACTTTTAATACCTAGCTGACTTCAGGGACTCCTATGAGACTTCATTTCAAGCAACCCATGGCCTTGGCCAGTTCAGCTGTGAGCTAGGAAATCCTGGAGTGAAAGTCAGCAGAAGTGGTCTTGGTTCTGCTCCATTTCCAGCAGCAGGCGTGAGCATGTCCATCTGCTTTTTTATTTACAAAATGAAGTGTTTAAATCAAAAACTAAAATTACTGGGCTCTGGGACCTGTGTATTGTGTCCTGACTGTCCTAGAAAAGAACTGGAGCCACTGTTTATTGACCTCGCCCCTTTCCTCCTCTTTTTGACTTCCCCAGGAGCAATGGGTCATGTTGCTACTTCCCAACAAACCATGGGAAGGAGGGCTTTGCCCATGGCATGGGCTCATCCCTATGGCCCAGTTCTTATCCCTGGTACTCAGACATGGCCAGTGTCAGGAATAGTCCTACATACACCATGGTGCACTTGGGTTACGGTTACCACAAATAGGCATTTGCATGAAAACCCAAGGTACAAAAGCCAGCCTGATAATCCAACTAAAAGGAAGTGCTCCTCAAGAATGGCTTTCCCACCAGTCGCTCTGGAAGGAACATAAGGCCATACATAGATCAGCTGCTGAAGGACCAGCCATGAATTCACTCACTTCCTTGAGAGCAACTTCCAAGCAGAACACCTGCTCTGATGGCACCAGGTCCAAGGAGTGAACTTAGGGACTGGTGTTCATTTACAAACACTCCCATTGTTGTAACAGTGCATTAAGACCTGTGGATCAGTTGGATATGATGATGTATACCTGACAGTCCTAGCTCCTTCAAAGGCTGAGACAAGACAGTTACCCAAGTCCAGGTGTTTTTGCCACCCTAGGCAACCTAGTGAGACTCCGTCTCAAAACACGCAAATTGTTTATAGTAATTGCTAACTTAGTATTTTGAAATGCTTTTACGTTATAGTGTTCAGCTCACACTGCCCTCATTTTGTGTTACTTGACTTCTTTTAGCTATTTAACAGAGAGACAGAGGAGGAAAAGTGAAAAGCCACAGTGAAAACTTTACTTCTTCCTATTAAAAACAAGTGCTTCCTTTAAAAAATTCATAAAAGTTTTCTTCATTTTTGTGTTTTTGCATTGTGTATGTGTGTGTGTGTGTGTGTGTATGTATGCACGCGCACATGTGAGAGATTTTAAGAGAGACAAAAAGAACATAAAGTTGGGTGAGGAGGATCTGGGAGGAATTGAAAGAGAGGGAAAACAAGTTCAAAATATATTTATAAAAATGTATTTTCAATTAAAAAAAGAAATTCATGAAGTGGAACTAGAGGGTACAGCTTAGTGTAGAACACTGGGCATTGCGGAAGTCCTCAGCAACTTCCTAAAAGTTTTTAGGAATATAAAGAAAAATAAAGCCTATATTTACTATCTATGGTGCTATCCAGAATAAGAAAAATCATTTTTCTCTGGCTGGAAATTGAGCTCAGGGCTTCATGCATGATTAGCTATTATTCCACAGCTTAAAAGACCACCACCACTACCACTGCCGCCGCCACTGCATGCCCTAGAAAATTTTAAGTTGCTTTTCATATAATTTTGGAATAGAGGTATAATCTCCTACATTATTTCCACAGTTGTGTGCAATTTCCAAAATGTGCATGTCAGAGTATATAGGCAGGGACAGTGCCAGCACTCCACTCCTCTGTGTGTGCTAGCCCCTCCCCAGCAGAGCTCCATACCCCTCACTCCCCCGGAGTTAGGCAGGTGGAGGGCACTCATTCTGTGGCTGAGAAAGCCATTTCTGTGGGAGACTCAAGGACAAATTTATTAACGAGTACTCTACCACTGAATCTCATCTCTAGCCCAGTCGTGGGGCCTTAGTTTGATGTCAGGTATTTGGGAAATAATATGTGTGGCTGGTAATAACTTAAGAAAAGAAATGATAATAATACTGTAAAGTTAGTGACTCTGCCGAACATATAGAAGCAGGAATCGCATCCTTACCCCTTCTCACAACATTAATGCATCGCAGGCCATTATAGGCCTCTAATACAGATTCTCTGTACAGTAGGGACTGGTCTCCACTTGAACAACAGTTGAGGCAGACTCGCTGGGCACTGGCTGGCTGGTTATACCGCTGTATTCTCTCGGGCTGGTTATACCGCTGTATTCTCTCGTCGTTACAGGTCTGCGGGGAAGACTGCTTGCTGTGCTCTAGGTGAGGCTCTGAGTGTTTATGCAGGAGCCAGCTACAGGCTGGTGCTGAGCCGATGCCAAGCCGGTGCCGAGCCACACACAGACCATGCCTGTGGTTCAAATGTGTTTGCTCTTACCCACAGACAAGAACAAGAAAAAAATCATTTTTCTTAATTAACATTAAGCAGTGTTTTGCCAATAAGAATGTGTGAAGAGCAAATGCATGCCATATCATGGATGACCATGTGCCGAGTTACGCGATGCCATCGCTATGGAGTGTCTTGGGAGGTAGGTGGCAGGAGGGCACAGTAGATGTGACTGCTAATGGGTGTAGGGCTTCTTTGGGGTAACAAAAGTGTCTTAACGTTGACTGTTGTGACACACAATTCTGATACTAGAAATCATTGGAATATATATATTTAAATGGGTCATCAGAAAGCTTGATACCCATTCCACAGAGTTGCAGGGCTTGAACTGTATAATTCACATGAATGTACTGCATACCTCTAAGCAAGTTCTTAGAGACATCCAAGGACAATATGAAGAGTGATGAGAGAACCTCAGAAGAAAGGTCAGAGGCATCTGTGCTCTCTTGATCTGCTATTTACTTTTGAAACTGTTTTACAGATGAGGAATGTTTTGACCATACCCTTCCCTCTCCTTGCTCTTGCCTGTGGGTAAGAGCAAACACATTTAAACCACAGGCAGAATCTGCCTGTGTGTGGCTCGGCACCAGCTCAGCACCGGCCTGTAGCTGGCTCCTGCATAAACACTCAGAACCTCACCTAGAGCACAGCAAGCAGTCCTCCCCACAGACCTGTAACGACGAGAGAATACAGCGGTATAACCAGCCAGCCAGTGCCCAGTGAGTCTGCCTCAACTGTTGTTCAAGTGGAGACCAGTTCCTACTGTATAGAGAATCTGAATTAAAGGCCTATAATGGCTTGCAATAGCAGTACCTCCAGAAGCTGATCAGGAGAATCATGAGTTCAAGGCCTGCATGGGCTACAGACTGGTTTCAAGGGCTGCCTGGGCAATGTAGTCCCAAAAAGTGAAAGAGAGCTGGGATGTGTGAGTCCCTAAGTTCAACCCCTGGTACCACAAAAACACAGATAATAAATAAATAAGTAAATAAGACAAAATATACTGAATGAAAGAACAGAATACAGACCAGTGTGTACAAAATGCAAGCTCTGTTTAAAGTTGGAAGGCTGCATAATTGTTATTCACAGTGATTATGTCTGAGGAGAAGTTTAGAGGATTGATTTATTGTTTATTGTGGTGCTACGCTAGAACCCAGGATTTCACAAGTTCCTTGCCACTGAGCTGAATTCCAGCCCTGTAAGTGCTTTACTTTCTTCTCGGCATGTCATTTCCCAGTGCACTGGGAGAACTGTCACTGAGAAGGGTTGCAAGCGGCCCTGGGAATCTTAGAGGAACCTCAACTTTCAGCCTTCTGACCTCAGCCACGATCACTTCCTGCCTTGGTGTTCAGGGAGCCACTTTATTTACAGTTCCATAGAATGGACTTGTACATGGGCAGTTCCATATCCCATGCACAGTGTCCCAGCAGACAACAAAGCCGGGGCAAGCCCTCCCGTACCTCCGCTCAAATCCTTCCTGGTGAAAAGAATTTGGATTAAATCGGTGAAGATTTGTGCAAGATTTAGTTCATAAGAAGCATTCAAATTTAAAATGGAGAAGAAAATGCTTTGTTTCCTGAATTTAAAATATTTTCATGTAGCTACTACCTTTTTCTCTGTGCTTGAAAACTCCATGAAATCACAACTCTGAGACTTGTCTTATAAACTGAAGGATACAAGCAATAAGACAGCAATTCAAAAAGAAGCCACAAGCTGTTTTCATATGTTTTCCTTGTTTAGGGGGACTTTGAAAATAGCATGTTTTTTAGGAGGGGAGCGACAGCAGCTGTTGTGTACACAGCAGTTAGCAGTGAGCTTCCACCCTGGGCTCTCCTAGGCAGCAGCTCCTAGGTACTCTGCCACCCCACCCAGTAAAGCCTCTGACAGTCTGTGGCAGTCTGAGAGTCCAATGTACAGCTGCCTTCAGAGCAGAGGGCTCAGGAGCCCTGAACAGGAAGGGAAGATATTAAAGCTTGCAAACAAGCTGAACATTTCTGCTAGGTTTGGTATATGTGGGCTTTGGAGTTCATTCAGCATGCCTGCCTGCAGACTCTACCAGGCTTCTGAAATAAGCTTGCTTTGCCCAAGTACCTAGTCTTTCTTTTATTTTTAACAGTGTTTTTTTTTTTTTTTTCCTATTTTAAGCAGGGAGTTATTTATGTAGTTACCACAAAATGCCAGGCAATTTGTAGTCAGACCTTTAGTAGCTCTCTTATAAACAAATGCCAACCAGAAAAGGCCAGAGCATCTCTGGCGATTCCTACCATGCTCACAGGTATTCTGTGAACAGCAGACACTTGTGTGATAGTATAGACAAGCCTGGGATACTTTTTTTGTAAATAACAATTTTAGCTTATTGGAGCAAAAGCCATGTCCATAAAAATTCACGTGTAGGCCATTTTAAGTGCAGAGCTCAGTGTTTAGTGTTGTCATCCCCACAAGTTGTGTCTGCACATTCCAGAAGGAACCCGCGTGCACTAAGCAGTCTTTTTCTGTTCCCTTTCCCACAGCACCTGGCAGCCACCAGTCTGCTCCTTGATCTGCCTGTTCTGGAAGTTTGTATAAATGGAGTCAAACCCGTGTTGTGACTCGTTTGTCATAATAATCATGACAGACTCCGTGGCATGGCATGCATTCATCAGTTGGTGGGTGCTCAGGTGGTTAACACTTGGGGCTGGTGACTGTTCCCATGAACACTGGAGCACAAGTATTTAAACAACCTCCTGTGTTGGGACAGGGTTTTTTGGTCACATGGTCACTTGCTGCTTAGCTTACCAAGGAGATGCCAGACTTTTCCACAGCAGCTGAACTATGGTGCATTGCAGCTTGCAGTATCACCTTGAGCTCAGCACACTTACTCTCTGTTTTAGGTTTTAGTGCCCATGCCAGTGGTGTGAAAGGACATCCTACTGCAACGTGATTGGTGTTGCCGTCAGTCTCTTCTTTACTGGATTACTGGTCACTTTTATTCCTCTTTGGAGAAAGCTCTACTCAAGTCCTTTGCCTAATGGATGGATTGTGCTTTATTGTTGAGTTGTAAGAGATCTTTTTGTAGTCTAGATCTTAGATCAATCAGATCTATGACTTGTAGATGTTTTCTCTCACCTCCTAACAGTGCCCTATGCACAGAAGCGTTAACTGTTAGTGACTGTCAGTCTTCTGTTGGTACTTTACACAAGGTCATGAATGTGTCCTCTGTCATTTTCTCCAAACGTCTTAATAGCTCTTACTTTTAGGCCTTTGGTTCATTTTTAGTTATTTTTGTATAGGATATGAGGTGAGGACCCAGCTTCATTCTTTTGTGTGTAGATTCCCAGGTGTCTCATGGAAATTTTTTTTTTTAATCTTAAGAGTATTGAATTTTGTCAAATTCTGAAATAATTGAGATGACCTTGTGGTTTGCCTCCATTTCACTCAATGTGGCATTAGCTTCCTAGGGCCATGGCAGAGTACACAGAAGACTGGAAAGAACAGAAGTGTATTCTATCCCAGTTCTGCAGACCAGAAGTCCAAGGTTAGGGTGTCAGCAGGGTGGCTTCTTTTAGGAGACTGTAAGGACATCTCTCCATCCTCTCTCTAGCTTCTGGTGGCTGCCAGCAGTCTGCCTTGTAGACACATCACTCCATGCCATCTTCATGTGACACATCCTCTCTGCATGCCATCTGCCTCCATATCTGAAGTTCCTTGTTACCAGCATTAGAGGGGGGCCACTAATGCAGTATGGCCTCATCTTAAAGAGCCTGATGTATCTGTAAAATCCATGTTTCCATAAAGAATGACACCCTTGGGTGCTGAGGGTTAGGATGTAAATGCACCTGTACGGGAAACGCGGTACATGTGTTGTCTCGCTGATTGTCCTATGTGGAACCATTGTATATGACTTAATATGCAGTGTGGCTTGCTTTGCTGGTGTTTTCTTGAGGATTTTGCCTTTCCATTCATAAGGAATATTGCCCTTTAAGAGCTGTCTCCTTCCTTTATTGGGTTTGGTGTCAAGGTATTGCTGACCTCATAGAATGAGCTAGGAACACTCCTCCTTGGAAGAATTTGAGAAACACTGCATTCATTTTTCTTTAATTGTTGGGTAGAAAATTACTGGAAAAGTCAGCTGGTCTAGGCTTTTCTTTGTTTTAGGTTTTGGTTATTGACTTGATCCCTTATAATAAATTTGTTGAAATGTTCTGTTTCATGAGGAATTTGTCCATTTTTATCTATGATGGTTAATATTGATCGTCCACTTGACAGGATCTAAATAACTGAACAGACAAGGCTCTAGGAACATCTGTGAGGGGCTACCTAGATTAGGTTAGTTAAGGTGGGAAGACCCACCCTAAACCTAGACAGCATCTTTCCATGGGCTGGAGTCGGGGACTGAGTGGAAAAGGGAGAGGGACTGTATGCTGGTCTTGCTATCTCTCTCCCCGACTGGGTTCAGCTGTCTCCACAGCACTGAGACAAGGGACTAGTGCATTTTCTGGATTGAACTACTACTCATAGCTTTTGTTTCAGTACAGTTGTTAGTCATGTTCCACTTTAAGTTCAGCTTTTCATAATCTTAAGACTCTGACAGTCTAGCCAGAGCCTTTTTCAGATTGGTTTATCCCAAGAGCTAGTTTCTGGCTTTAGTCACTCTGTGTCTGCTTCTTTCATTTATTGCTTTGATTTACTGCTTTTCCTAGTTCCTTAAAGTGTGAAGTTAGCTTATTGATTGGAACTTCTGAATGTAGGCATTTACAGCCATTGTTTGTCTGCCTGAGTGCTGTTTCTCGTATTTTCATTTTTCACTAGTCTCAAGGTGTTTACTAATCATAATCACCCTTGTGCTTTCTTTGTTCCAGTGGCTAAGAAGAACCTAAGGTACTGTGTAGCCAGGAGGCTGAGGCCAGATCCTTGTCACCTTATGGTTCTAGACCTGTTGGGTGGAAGTCTGGGGGTCCTCTTCCTGGCCTGTGTGGGCTCCTGCCTGCTGCAGGTAGAGTTACTTAGTAGCAGTGCTAGAGACTGTTCCTCTCTAAGCCATCAGGACCCAGGGACACAACATTCTCGGGGGAGCCTGTGCTGTTTAGCTGCCACCGAGGGAGCAGGCACCCCAAGGCTGATGATGGAAAAAACAGAAGCAGCAAGGATGTATCATACTCCTATCACTTCAGAATTATTTCAGAAACGCATTTGTCAAATGTTTCCCTCTGTTTTAGGTGTTTGTGGCCAGTCCTCACAAAACACAGCCGATCGTGGAGATTCTGTTAAAAAATCAGCCCAAACTCATTGAGTTTCTGAGCAGCTTCCAGAAAGAAAGGACAGACGATGAGCAGTTCACTGACGAGAAGAACTACCTGATTAAACAGATTCGAGACTTGAAGAAAGCAGCCCCATGAAGATAGGCCCTGCCCTGACAGCCCTTTGTCTCCCTTGCTCAGTGTCTACAGTGTCATTTCAAAAGTCTCTGTCTTGGGAAGGCTTTGGAGGTGCCTGTTTTTCTCAATTGATTGTTAAGGTAGATGGAATATAAACATTTGAATGAGAAAAAATCAAACTATAACATATTCATTTTAATCAAGTGTATGATTGTTTGTGTGGAATCAGCCATTACATTAAACGTTGATAAAACCAAGTATAACTCCAGAGCTGGACCCTAGGTCACCCAGGCCTCCAAGTACAAGGGGAACAAGTGTCTCTGGGGACAGGCCATGGGGTGGGAATCCATCTGTTTGTGTTCATTTAGACAGACTTTCTCAGGCACTGAAGAGACGGGAGATGGGGCTGCCTTGATGGTTCTGTGCACTTTCACTCCTTGCTACCTCCTAGCTGCAGCAAATGGTTCCTAACTTCCAGAGGGACAAATGCCCTTCCACCATCTCAGCTTCCGCTCACTGTTCCTCATCATATCCCATGCCCATTCCAGCTGTAGAGGGTTGCCTGGGAGCAGCTGAGGACCAGGTGAGATCAGCAGGGGCACAAGGGTGGAGGACTCCATGGGGTGTGATTCTCAGAGGAGAACTGCAGAGAGGTGGCTGGAGTCAGCATTGTGTGTGCACCTTGGGAGCATCAGTGAGTGTGGGGTATTTAATAGCTCTTGTGTAAAGAATGCTTGTGGTGACTGTTTTGAGAGGTGGAATCACAGTAGGTACAAACCATGGGATGAGAGGGTTGTGGTAGATTTCCAACAGTAGAAGGGAAAGTGAATCATGCATAAAAATAATTCTCAAATGACCAAAGGTTCTCTCTTGTCCAGTTTGTTTTATAATAAACTGTCATCCTTTAACTGCCCATTGATGTCTTCAGTGAGAAGTTAAGAGCCTAAAAATGTTTGGCCCAAATACCCTCTTGTGTACTAGAATAACTATAAGGTGTTCATTTATGTCCCCTTAACAGGCACAGAAAGAAAAATTAATTTTTTTAAATGTCATAGATTGTTTTCAGACCTTAACCCTTTCAAATGGAATTTTAAAGTGACGTTTCCCGGGCATTGAAGCTACGTTTGCTTATCTGCTCTCCGTGCCCTGGATTCCCGTGGCCACATCTTTCTTCCAGAGACAGGAAGGGAAGTGTGTCCTCCAGTATAAATACCTTTAGTGGTTTTTCTACCAGAGAATTCCCTGGCAGGGCACTTTGCCTCTCGGCTGGGGTTCAGGTGTGTTGCGGCCACACAGCCCCTGGTGGCCTGCATTCTTTAGTCATGGGAGTCAGATTATTTTTATAATATTCCCTGATAGTACAGAGTCCCTTAGAATTTGACCTTTCTGGATTTGCTTATTTGATTAAACAAGATGAGAAAAACTTTCTAAATGTGTTCCCATTGCATCATGGAGGACAGGCAAGGCCATGTTCTAAGTTTATTTCAGTTAAAAACATTTATTTTCTCTGGGTTTGACTTGGCTCTTTGCCAGCATCCCTTGGTCATGGCTGTGTATAAGTGAGGTAGCTGTGGTGTTGGTGTGAGTTTGTAAATTATTTAGAAGGGGCGCAGGGAGCTCGCCGTCGCTGTGTGCTTACACAGAAGTCACTATGAGACTTGGATTTGGAAAATTTAATTTAATAGGAAGCATACTTTAAATAAAAGGTACCACGCCACACACTCTGTGGGTCTCATTCCTCCATACTTTACTCGTGTAGTTGGATTCTTGTCCTGGCTCCAAACAAGGAAGGCCCTGGGGCCAGGAGGGCACCAAGGCCACACTGTGGTGGCCACACCCAGTGCTACCATCCTGTGCACTGTCCACATCCTGTGGCCAAGCTCCGGCCAGCAGACACTACGTTCCTGTCCCACTGTTGCAGCCTCACCAGTTAGGAGCTGTTCCCATAACACAGAAGTGAGATGTTCTACATCTGGGGTGGGACACACCAGATAGACACCCAGAGTGACTGGAGGCCCAGTTTCTGTCCGTTTCTATCCATCATTGGGCCATGGCCTGGGAAAGGTCACGGTGTTGGGAGCTATGTGGTGCTCTCCTGCTGAGACCTGAGCGGCTCCCAGTATCAGGGTCCTGGCATATGGCCAGTGGGGCTTGAGATCACAATGTTCTTGGATGAGACTCTTGGCTGAAGCTAGGCATCTGCCCATAGTTAGGACTGTTCTTGGAGAAGAAGGCTGGGAAGCAGCAAACGCCCCTTGTAAATGTTCTTGACTCCCAGCCTCAGCCGTTTCTCATCCTGAGGTGCCTCTGGGGAATGAAATGTGAGCGTCTCCAAGTCTCCATCACCAGCCATGCTGGCTGTTGAGAGCATTTCACACAGACACAGCTGCCGTGGCCACAGTAGCACCTGAAAAGTATACAAGACGTGTGATATGAAGGGAACAGAATTCAAAATCACAGCTGTGCCAAATAATGGGTTTCATTATGACGTCCTCATACGTGTTTCATGCACTTTGCTTGTATTCATCCCTCACCTCCCATCCCTCCCTCCTGCTGCTCCCCTTCCTCATTCCCTAATATTCTCCACCCTGAACTGTTTCAGTATGAAAAGATAGTTGCTTCGCTTACAGATCACACTAGTTTATGGTATTAGAGGCAATTAGCATTTTATGTTTTTGTTTCTTTTTCTGCTTACCTGCATGTGTGGTGTGAATAGCCACCACCTTCTCTGTGGCATTCCTTCAGGAAGGTTTTGGATATTGTAATGAGAGCTCACAGTTGGATAAAGGTCAAAGCATTCCTCGGAAGGCTAGACTTCTTCTGCCTGGGACAGTTGAAGAGACTGAAAGACTGAAGATGGTTATGATTTGTCTTTGAAGTATAGAAAGTGTGTGTGTGTGTGTGTGTGTGCGCGCGCGCGCGCGCGCGCGCACACACACGCTACGATTAAAGCATACAGGCTTATGCCTGCCTGCAGGAGGGCCATGCAGACCTCCCCATGGCAGGGAACATGTAGCCTCAGAAAGGGTGAGGGCCTTGTTCCTGATCAAGCAACTGGCAGCAGGGCCAGTATCAGAGCCAGCTCTGACCCTGAAGTCTAAATCTTGGAAGACATGTTGTCCCAAGGCCATGCCTCAGCCTCCCTCCCAGGCAGGCCCTTCTTTCCCTCATGGCCCAAGAAGAAAGAAACCCAGATCTAGCCCTACCAGACACCTCCCAGCTGCTCACCGCCTCCCAGACCTGTAGACATGCAGCACAGTTGTGCTAGCTGTGTGGGCCACTGCTCATCATCCAAAGGCTTGGGTGTAACTGAGTTGGTAGCATGTATGCCTGGCAAGCATGAGCCATGGGTTCAATCACTGTATAAACCAGGCATGGTGGCACATGCCTGTAACTTCAGCAGGTGGAGGCAGAAGGATCAAAAGTCATCATCCTCAACTTCATAACAAGTTCAAGGCCAGCCTGGGCTATATGAGACCTGTCAAACAAAAACAGCACAAAACAAAACACAGAGTGCCATGGTGCCAGAGTTGACCACAGACCAGGGTCTCACTGTGTCCCCAGCCTGTCCTCTTGACCCAGGACTCGGGAAGGGTGAAGCCCTAACTGCAGACTGTTTGTCTCTGTGAGCAAAGAAAGCCTCTGCCCTTTCTCTGGGCAGAGTGTGACATTCACATGGCCATGCCCTGCCCTGCCTGGATGAATGAGACTCTGTATTGCCTGGGGTGTGGGAGGAAAACAAAGGGCACACCCACAGCTGGCTGGCCTGCCTCTGGCAGCTGCAGCTGTGACCTTCACCTTGACTAAAGCCCAGCTCCTTTACCCAGCTGTGCCCATCTGAGTCCAGGTGGCTTATGTGGCCAGCAGCCAGGAAATGTACCTGGTTAGAAAGCCAGGGCAAAGAAAGTGGACAGCACCCCTGAACCAACATATCAGAGAGGCTTCTACTCTGCTCCCAACCGCAAGAGTAACATGTCCCTTTCCTAGCAAGACCCTGAGAGTTTCCTTTCTGGGGGCCCTACCAACCTCAGAAGGCAAATCTGCCAGTTTGCCATAAAATGAGGCATCCTTGGCGTTCAGCTTGGAAGAGGTGACAGAGGAGGCCGTGAGGTTGGGTCCTCTAAACAGTGGCTGGTGTGGGGTCAAAGGCTGTAAGATACCAGGTCCCACAGAAACCTGTGTCCTGGGAGTGTCTCCATTTGTCCCGTCCCAGGTGGCTGAACAACCCAGGCCAGCTCCCAGGTCAGTTACATCTCTCTGACTCCCTTGAGGGAGGGGACATTCTTGGCACTCAGGTACATTTGCTGCTCTGTCCCGAAGTGGTAGGTAAAGGGGTTCAATCGGTGTCACTCCTTGCTGGCCACAAAGAGCCTTTGTGCTGAGGGGTCTGTTTGGCTCTGGGGTCCTCTGCTCAGAGGCAATCAGTCCTAGCCCTTCAGCCTGATGTTTGACACTTCCTGCTTAGGTTGCTCAGTCTAATTTAGAAGAAACTGCCCACATGGAAGAAAGAAGGTCTCCCTTGAAGGAAACAACTAACATGTTCACGAGACAGTTGGAGTCGCCTCTGCCTCTCTAAGTTCTTGGCATGTTTCCGGTGGCCTCACTCCTTGGAGTCTTCAAACCAGATCCTTTAGCTGATACCTGGTTTCCATCTGTCCTTGCAGGGAGTGAATCTATAGGCAACCGGCTTTCCTCTGCCCTCTCAGCACCCTCATGATTCGTCACTTCCCAGAACCCCCACCTCCTGAGCCTTTGAGAGACATTTCCTATCCAAAGACACAAGACCTCTCAACTTCCGTTACCTGTACTGCCGCTTTGTCCCCATGTCACACACACCGATTGGTCTTTAACATCTCTTTTTCTCTGCTTCATGAATAAGTTGTGAGGCCTACTGACTTCCGCGTGTGCCTCTGAGAAAACCCACCTGCCAGAAATGGCCAGAAAAGGCCTTGAGTGCACATCCTTGTTTCAAAGCCCCTAACAGCCTCATTTGTGATAGGCATTCATACAATCTCATTACGCCTGGGCTCTGGGCCTCTGCTCTTTACCAAGCTCATGGCAACCAAATAGAAACCCTTTCCTTTCTTTGGCTTGCCCACCCCAAACCCTGCTCTCTGCCTCAGCACTTGGTAAGTTCATGAGCTGTTATCTCTTCTGAGCTGGAGGAGCCCGGCAACCCACCTTCAATAGCCTCCCATCTCCTCTGGGGTCCTCTTTCTAGGGATTAGGGACCTCTTCAGGGCTGTAGTGTTGCCAGATATAGCAGGTCACATTCTGCAGGTCACATCCCCGTGCTCTTCTGACTCTCCCGTGCAGATACAAGGAGCTTTTCTCAGGTTGGCCTCAAACTCCCTGTGTAGCTTCGGACAGCCATGGACTTCTGGCCCCCTCTCCTTGTCATGCTGAGGTTGCAGTGCTGGGGATTGAACCTGGGGCCTCATGCATGCCAGGGAGACACTCTGCTAACTGAGCCACATCCCAATCCAGAGGCAGCCTCTTGTCAAAGCTCTGTCTTCTCATAGCTCCCACAGGCTTTACCCTCCTTAATCCTACTTCTCAGCGACAGCACACCTACATAGGGGTCTGCCTTCACTTGTCTTCATCTCCTGGCTTTGCATTTACAATCTGTACGCGCTAATGACTCATGACTCCTGAGTGCCCAATGACCACCTGTCTGTAGATGGTTCACAGTATCCCGGGTGCGAGTTTGAGGCAAAACTGTGTCTTCTTGCCTTTCTCCTCCATTCCAGAATCCTGATGTAGTACAAGCTTAGTTTCTCTCCCTAGCGGCCTCTCCTTAAACTTCTGGGACATGCTGCCCTCTGCTGGCCAAAACAAACAATGGCCTATTGGAGTCCTGAAGGACTCTAGTTAACAGAATCTGTGTGGTGGCTGAAAGTAACTCACTGATATGGCTGTCAGGAGTCTGAGAAACCTGCTCACGTAGCAGCTTTAGCAAGCTGAAAGGTTGGGCTAAATGCCACAGGTCAATACACAGCCACATCCCTGAGTCCTCAAAGCTCAGCAGGGAATGTAGCTTCATGGTACATTCCCTGCTTAACGCTTAGGCAGAGCACTTGCCTGGCATTCAAGGTCCCGAGTTCCTCCCCAGCACTATAAAAACTAAAGATAGAGTTGAAAACCCTAAACCCTAAACTTGCAAGTTTCTATGTCTTCAGGGGTACTCTAACAAGGGCTCCTGGTGACTCCGATGCTTTCCAGGCAATGTCACTTTGCACTTGGACTCTTGTGGTGTCTTCATGGTTAGACCCAGGTAACTTCCCTCTTATACACTCACTCAGACTTTTCTAGCGAGTGGCTAGAACTCTTCTGCAGGAGCTTCCCAGTGGCCATTTACTCTGTGGGAACTGGGAACTGGCCTTCTGGGTGTGGGAGAAGTTGAGTGCTCCTAAGAAAGGGACACAAAGCAAGAGACGGAGTGGGTATGAGAGGGACTGGAGGAGTAGGGGCAAGGGCTGAGTCAGCGCTGGACCAAGGCTGAGGGACACAGGAACCTGGGAGCAGAGGTCTTCAGAGGCAAGTAAGGATAAGAAGTTCAGTGGATAAATCTGTAAGGACCCAAGGGGCTTGACATTCGGAGTGGGGGCGTTTCCCAAGTTATTGGTTTGTGAATGAGTGAAGATGAGGATGAAGAAGGGACAGGAACACGGTGGGCTCAGGGAAGTCTGTAGAGGAAAACATAGCCCTTGATCTGGCAGCATGGGCTGCCTGGGAAAAGGATCACTTTCAAAGGCCTGTGTGATAGGCGTTTGATCTCTGATACAGACCATGGCTGCTCTAGGGCAGAGAGAATGTTAGTCAGGCTAATCCTGCCCTCTGTGCTAATGCTAAATGAAATTTAGGAATTCTGTGATTCCTCCCCAGCGACTAACATGAAGATATGGGGAACATCTCCTCTCCCTCAGTCTGGCCTTTGCCTAGTGGCAGCAAGGTTGACTAGCCTGGCATTTGGGAAGTGAATTATAGGATTCTCTTCATTAATGTAAAAATAAGACTTTGTATCTGAAAGCAGCATAGTACACACACATGCCTTTAAGTAAGCCAACTCAGAAGGCAAGGATAGCACATGCCTTTAATCCTAACTCTTGGGATATAAAAGGAAACAGTCATTAGAAGCAGAGAGAAGAAGCAGAGGCAGAAGCTGAGTGAGAATCAAGAGAATCAAAAGTAGGAGATTGAAGAAGCAGGCATGCAGAGAAGAGGAGGCTAAAAGGGCAGCTAGTCAGAGTTTAGTTCAGTCTCAGAGGCTGAAACCTTCTAGGTTCAGGCTTGCATCTTGAAGATTGTATCTCGTTCTTCCCTGAACCCCTACGAATAAAAATACTTTTACAGAAGTCTTTGCTTATTGAAAGTTGAGTGTCACAAAACAAGTTCCCCAGAGCATAGTAACTTCACACCCAGGAAAGTTCTCTAGACCAGTAGCCTAGTCTGCACTTGAATGTCCACTTGCAGTGGCAGCACAAACAAATAAATGGAAAGCCAAGTCTGGCAATACCCTGCTGCAATCTCAGCACTCAAGAGGCAGGAGGATTTCCAGCTCAAGGCTAGCCTGGGCCATGTGTGTAGCAAGACCCTGTCTCAAAAAACAGTTTAAAAAGGAAAATAGTAAGAAGGCTGCAGGGACTTGACATCAAAACTGGGTCAGGTCATTTCTGCCTCTTGCTATTGAACCCAAAGTCAGGGGTGGAGAAATGTGTACTACCTCTTGATTGGAAGAACTTACAAAGCCATTTGGTGAACAGTGTTCTGGTGATTTGAATGGCCCCCGTAGACTCATATATTTGAATGCTTAGTCATCAGGAGTGGCACTATCTGAGAAGAATTCCCAGTACTTGCCTTTTCCTCCTCCCCCTGTCTTTCCCCCCACCTTCTTTCTCCTCCTCATCCCTCAACCTATGGATCAGGATAAGTAGCTGTTAGCTACTTATCTGGCACCACACACCTGTTGCCATGCTCCCTGCTGTGATGATAATGGACTAACCCTCCGAAACTGTAAGCCAGCCCCAATTAAATGCTTCCTTTTCTCAGAGCTGCCTTGGTCATGGTGTCTCTCCACAGCAACAGAACAGTGACTGAGACAGATGTGCAAACAGGAAAAGGTAAAACTCGAGCCAATCAATATCTCTCACATAGGAAATTGGTTCTACTTGAGAAGAAAGGTGTTGTCAGAGGGAAAGGCTGGACAGAAGTCATGACTTCCATGCAGATTATGAATTTGGAGCGGTAGGTTCAGCTGTTGTTCTGCCAGTTATTATCAACAGTGATTAAGTTACTTATCCTGGATAAGTCAATTATCCTGAGGCTTCATCTCCTTGTTTAAGTTGGAAATTACCCTTGGTGTGACAAGCCCCATACAGTCATGTGCAGACCTCTGCATACTGACACAGTGAGTCTTCAGAATGGGTGGGAGGCTGTCATGGGATGGTGGAACACAATGGCCATCTTCAAACACTGATTGGGTAATCATGTGGTGGGGAACGAGACAAAGAGCTCTGTGTCCCTTCCAGAGAACCAACTATAGAGAAGAGGAGCATGACTGGGGTGAGGCTACCCCATAGAAATAATAGTTTGGTATAGAGGTCTGTGCCAATGTTGTTTTAAGAGGAGGTGAGTTCTTCCTCATCAGGGCCTTAGAGCCCAGCCTGAGTGACTAGTCACCCCTAGAGAAGACCAGAAAAAATAGCCACATAGAAGGGGTGGGTGACCCATCCACTGTTGTTTTAAGAAATTCTCCCACCAAGCGTGTGTTCCCAGACAGGTCCTCTGCCCAAAGCATGGCGGCCCACTCGCGGTTCACTGTGTCCGGGCATACTTATTGGAGTACAGGCAGGGGAGGGGCCATTGACCCCAAGAATGCCCATTGGTTAAGACAAGGATGCTGGGAGTAGCCTCGTCTGCATATGGAGTTTGAGCCTGTGTTTCCAGCCTGCAGGGCAGACAAAACATGTTTGCTTCAGTGAAGCAGGCAGTATTAATATCTAATAATTGAATAATATAGCTGGGTTCTGTCAGGCTAAAGGCAAGGAGTAGCCAAACGTCTTCTGTATTCAATCCCTAGGGACAATGCAGCATTCAGGGTTCAAAACCAGCTTCAACTTGCTCTTAGCTCTCAGGACAGTCCCACAATCCGCTGCTTTTGAACAAGGGCCATCCACCAAGTTCACCACTCAGTGTAAGGGCCCTGCTGTTTTTGGAGTTTCTGTTGATGCAAAGGGCATCTGGTGGGTATGGCCATACTCTAGCAATGCCCATGATGAGCCCTAGTAATGGACAATGTCACACCCAAAACACCTATAGTCCCATGACTAGCTGATGCCAATGGTCCACATGAATGCATGTGCCAGAGTTAGCAAGCCTTCCCTTTGTTTCATCAAGGCTTTGTATTTGACTTTAGAAAAACCTTAGGTGAGACTCAACAAGCGGCCACAGAAGAAAACAGTATAGAATCTATCCATGCAGGAGGATTATATTCAGCAATATGAAAGTCATAGACATACATGATAATTACATAAATGCTTATGATAAACTCATTGGGTACATAAACCATCAATTATTTTACCATGTGTAATGAGAGCCAGCAACCCTGCTTGGAGACACCACATTAGCTCTGGAAGGTGAAATGGGGTTGGGCTGTCAAGATGTAGATCAATGGTGCATGCTTGTGAGACCCCAGGATCCATGCCCAGCACTTCCAAGCAAAACACAAATTGTGCTCACTGCAATGAATGGTGCACATTTACTGAACTGCTATTTTGCTTGCTACAGAGCCTTTAAGGCTCTTTAGAGAACAGTCGAGTGGGCGATTGGATGCCTGCCTGCCTTTCCAACTCTGGCCAATGCCCAGGGAGCAGAGGCAGGAACTGGAGTTTGCCTGTCACTTTGGCAGCAACTTTAGTCAAGAAATATATATTCCTCCTAGTCTATATTTATCTAATATGTGACTGTCTGTCTGTCAGTGATGGTGTGTAGAGTCTTATTAGCTGGCTGATGTGGGGCTTCTAGTGCATGGACCGTATAGCCTTTCGGCAGTACACATGTGGCCAGAACTCCTGAGATTTACCAAGTAAGAAGACTTCGGCTGTGGACCTGACAGCTGCAGCGTCCTATGAACCACCAGGCTGTGGTCGGATGCCGTCATGAGAAGTGGTGAGCTTGGGGACATCCGATCACCACACATCCTCAGCAATTCTCCACAAGACAGCTTCATTGAGTTGAAAGAGAATGAAAGGGAATGGCTTGCTTGGCAAAGCACTTGCCTTGCAAGCCTAAAGACCCGAGTTTGATCCTCAGAACCCATGTCAAAATGCCAGGCATAGGAGTGCATGCTTGTAATCTTGTTATATTTACGTTATAGCTCAATTAGACACTGATAGATATGTGTAAAGCAGTTTATTTTCTGCAGTTTACATACTGATAGCAAGGCTGTCCAATTAAAAAAACATGGCGACAGCCCCAAATGTGGATGCACAGGGGATTTTAAGTGAAACAGCAGTCACTAGGGGGATCTCTCAGGTCAGGACCTGAGCATGGGCACCCACTGGATTGGCTCATTACATCTGGCAGGGAAGTAGGGGCATGCTCGAGAAAGTGCAGCCTGTGAGAGACATGCGGAAAGCTCTAACTGGCCAGCAGCTGGCCTGGGACCTTCTGAGAACTACCAAGATTCTATGGCTGGAATGGTGTCCCAGTCCTACCACTGGAAGCTCGCTTGGTTATAGGAGATGGTTTGTTCAGTTTCCCTATCCCTATTACTAGGTGTCCTCGCTAGGATCACCCTTGTAGATCTCAGGGAGTTTCCACTGCCCTAGGTCTCCAGATCACCCCCTAGATGTTCTTCAATTCCAATTGTCTCTCTCTATTTTCTCCCTCCATCCATCCCTCTCCCCTCACCTGGTCCTTCCTGTCCCCCTTTCAATTCTCTCCCATCCCATCTGCAACATCTGTTCTATTTTCTCTTCCCAGGGAGATCCAAGCGTCCACACTGGGACCCTCCGTGTAACTCTAGGTCTAGCCATAGTTGCGATCAGAAATGAAGTCTAGACAGTAGGTCAGCGAGCTTGAAAAGACAAATAGATAACTCACCCCTGAACGTCCGCCTCCTTCAACAGTGAGATCAAAGATCAGCTATTCGTTAGTTAAACTATTGTGTTAAGACTGCTCACTACAATTAACCTTAAAGATCAGAGGCCTGCAGCTGGGAGGGGATGAACACTCTTGCACTGGTTCCCCTTTTGATGTATGTTTTGACACCTCAGATAGGAAAGCCTGAAGTTTTTTACTATTTGAGCTTGAGCAAAGTCTGTGTGAGGAATGTGCACATTGTTATTTTGCTTTCTCTAATTCTTAATTTTTCTAAGTTTTAATTTCTTTAATCTTTATTATTGAAATAAACTCTTTATCATACATAAGCTGTGTTCTATGCGAGTCTTAAAAGCACTATAAGTGCATCATATTTTGTCCCACTAGAAAAATGAACTACCGCGTTCATCTTTCTTAATCTCTCTTAATTTTCCTTCAACAGTCCGTCCTCTTCTGTGGAGAATTCCTGGAACTGTATTGTGGGTGAAGACCGGTCAGTAACCCGCACCAGGGCTGCCAAGTTTTCCTTGGGGAAGGGCCATTTCTCTACCCAAATAGGTTGGTACATTTTCTGTAGGAGAGGAATGGGTGTTGGCCTTTCTAGATCAATGTCAAAACCCTGCCCCCATCAAACAGGGTTTTCCCTATTATTTTCTGTGAGCATATTTCCCATTGTTGCATTCAAACTTGTCCCCACAAGTCTATGGTTGCATCAAACATCAGGGGCTTTAAAACAGCTAATTGTTTTTTTCTGTCTAAGGCATCTAAGAAATTCTGAGCTCTGTTATGTTTTAGACACAGTCCCTATATCAAAGACCTGAATTGGATTTTCCACTTTGGCCCAGTTAGTAGGCCTGTGTTCAAGGCAGTAATTGATACATCAGCATGGGTGTCTGAAAAGCCCTGGACCTGACTCTTTTATCCATATCATATAACCAGTCTCTGTTTAGTAATTAAAGTATTGTGCCGACAGTCAGTCTGTCACTGTGGTGTGCTGTAAGGAATTACATAAAGCGATAGAAGCAGCTGTATCATCTTTAGCCAGCAGCTGAAGGGCTTTACCAACTCTATCACACCTGGTAATCTGAATCAATAACCCTTGGACAGACATTTAGACCATTAAGAGTCCAAATGCCTTTTCCCAATAAGATTTCCATGGGTGCTGTAGGCAGAAGGCCAAATACCTCTGAGTGTAAAATTTGGGCATTTTGATCATGAGATAAAAATTGAGCTTCTTTTGCTTTAAGCCAGCGGCTGCATTGCCAGGAGCCGCTACAATGAGGTCTCCACATTTTGACTGCACTGATGTTCCCAGGGAACAAGAAAGGGCCTGTTACAGAATTTCTGAATTAGTTAGAAGCTTGTCTTGTTTATCAAATTTAGATGAAGGCAGTATGGTTTTTGTTTGTTTGTTAATATTTTGTTTTTTACATAGCTGGCATAATTTTGATGCCTTTTCCTGTTTTTTCCAAATAATCAGATTTTTAATAAAATAGAATATAATAAGACAAAACAAAAGCCATGTTAATCCTATCTATCCGTGAGCATGGAAGATCTTTACATCTTCTCATATCTTCAATTTCTTTCTTCAAAGATTGACATTTTTATCAAATCTTTCAATTGCTTGGTTAGAGTTACCCCTGAGATATTTTATATTCTTTGAGCCTATTGTGAAAGGTGTTGTTTCTCTCATCTCTTTCTCAGTCTGTTTGTTGTATATCGGAGGGCTACTTATTTCTGTGAGTTAATTTTGTATCCAGCTGCTTTGCTGAAGCAGTTTATCAGCTGTAGGCATTCCCAGGTGGAACTTTTAGGGTCACTTATGTATGCTATCATAACATCTGCAAATGAAGACAACTTGACTTTTTCCTTTCCAATTTCTGTCTCCTTGATCTCCTTCAGTTGTCTTATTGCGCAGTAGGACTTCAAGTATTATATTGGATAGGTATGGAGAGAGTGAACAACCTTGTCTTATTCCTGGTGTTAGTGGAATTGCTTTGATTTTCTCTCTATGTAAGTTGATGTTGGCTATGGGCTGGCTGTAAACTGCCTTTATTCTGTTGAGGTGTGTTCAATGTATCCCTAACCTCTCTGGGACTTTTATCATGAAGGGGTGTTGGATTGTCAAAGGCCTTTTCTGCGTGTAATGAGATGATCATGTGGTTTTTTCATTCATTCCGTTTATATGGTAGATTACACTTGTCGATTTACATATATTGAACCATCCCTGCATCTCTGGGATGAAGCCTACTTGATCATGGTAAATGACCTTTTTTGATGTGTTTTTTTGATTGTGTGTGCAAGTATTTTATTGAGTACTTTTGCATCAATGCTCATAAGGAGAAATTGGTCTGTAATCCTCTTTCTTTGTTGGGTCTTTATGTAAATTTGGTATCAGAGTAACTAGCCTTGTAAAATGAATTGGGCAATGTTCCTTCTGTTTCTATTTGGTGGAGTAATTTGAGAAGTATTGGGGTTAACTCTTCTTTGAAAGTTTGGTAGAATTCTGTGCTAAAACTGTCTAGCTCTGGGCTCTTTCTGGTTGGGAGACTTTTAATGACTGCTTCTATTTCACTAGGCATTATAGGTCTGTTTAAATTGCTTATGTGATCTTGAGTTAACTTTGATGGGTGGTATATATCAAGAAATTTATTAATTCATTTAGGTTTCCTACTTTTGTAGAAAGAATTTTAAAGTATGTTCTTACATTCTTTGGATTTCCTCGGTGTCTGTGGTCATGTACCCCTTTACATCTCTAATTTTATTAATTTCGATCTTCTCTTTCAACTTTTTAGTTTATTTAGCTAAGGATTTGTCAATCTTATTGATTTTCTCAAAGAACCAACTCTTTGTTCCATTGATTCTTTGTATTGTTCTCTGTTTCTATTTTTATTGACTTTATCCCTGAATTTGATTATTTCTTGTTTTCCACTCTTTTTAAGTGTAATTTCTTCTTTTTGTTCTAGAGCTTTTAGGTGTGTTGCTAGTGTAAAATCTCTCCAGGGTGTTTTGCTTTGTTTTGTTTTGTTTAAATGAGGCACTTAGTGCTATGAACTTGACTTGACTTTTAGAACTGCTTTTCATTGTGTCCCGTAAGTTTAGGTGTGTTGTGTATTCATTTTCATTCAGTTGTAGAAAGTCTTTCATTTCTCTCTTGACCCATTTTTCATTCAGCAGAGAGTTGTTCACGTTCCACGATTTTGTAAGCTTTCTGTTGTTGATGTCCAGCTTTAATATGTGGTGGTCTGATAGAATGCAGGTAGTTGTTTCAATTTTCTTGTATCTGTTGGGACTTGCTTTGTGTGAGTATGCAGTCAATTTTGGAGAAAGTTCTATGAGATGCAGAGAAGAGGGTATTTGATCTTTGTGTTTTGGTGAAATGGTCTGTAAATTTGGTAGGACAATTTGGTTCATAATGTCTGTTAGTACCTGTAATTCTCTAGTTTTTATCTGATTGACCTGTCCAATAGTGAGAGTGGGTATTAAAGTCTCCCACTATCAGTGTGTTTGGGTAATATGTGATTTAAGTTATAGTACTGTTTCTTTAACAAACATGGGTGCCCTTGTGTTTTGGGGCATAGATGCTAAGAATTGAAATGTCTTCTTGGTAGATTTTTTTCTTTGATGAGAATGTAGTGTCCTTCCCCATCTATTCAGATTAGTTTTGTTTTTAAGTCTATTTTGGTAGATATTAAAATGGCTACACTAGCTTGCTTCTTAGGTCCATTTGCTTGGGATATCTTTTTTCCAACCCTTTACCCTGGGTAATGTCTATCTTTGATTTTCTTGGATGCAGCAGAAGATCCTGTTTTTCCATCCATTCTTTTAGTCTGTGTCTTTTTATTGGTGAATTGAGACCATTAATATTGAGAGATATCAGTGACCTGTTTTTTTTTTGTTTTGTTTTGTTGGTGGTGGTGGTAGTGGTAGTGTTTGTATGTGTGCGTGTGCGTGCGTGTGCGTGTGTGCTTCCCTCTTTTGGTTTTGCTGGTGTGAGGTTATTTCTTTCCTATGTTTTCATGGGTGTAGATAACCTCCTAGGGATTGAGTTTTCCTTCTAGCACCTTCTGTAAGGCTGGATTTGTAGATAGATATTGTTTAAATTAGGCTTTATCATGGAATATCTTGTTTTCACAATCGCTGGTGATTGAAAGTTTTGCTGGGTATAGTAGTCCAAGATGGCGTCTATGATCCCTTAGGAGCTGTAGCACACCTTTCCAGGCCCTTCCTGCTTTTAGAGTCTCACTTGAGAAGTCATGTGTAATTCTAATAGGTCTGCCTTTAATTGTTACTTAATCTTTTTTTCTTTTTTCTCTTGCAGTTTTTAGTATTCTTTCTTTGTTCTGTATGTTTAGTGTTTTGATTATTATGTGGCAAGGGGACGTTATTTTCTAGTCTTGTCTATTTGGTGTTCTGTGTGCTTTTTGTACCTATATGGGCGTTTCTTCTTTGGATTGGGAAATTTTTCTTCTATGATTTTGTTGAAAATATTTACTGGACCTTTGAGCTGGGATTCTTCTTCTTCCTTTATTCCTGTTATTCTTAGATTTGGTCTTTACATGTGTCCCAGATTTTCTAGATGTTTTGTGTCAAGCATATTTTAGATTTAACATTTTATTTGACTGATGTATCCATTTCTTCTATTGTATCTTCAATGCCTGAGATTCTCTCTTCTCTCTCTCTCTTTTTTTTTTTTTGTGAAGCTTGGCTGTGTTCCTGTTAAAATTCCTAAATTTTTCATTTTTCATTTCCAGCATTTCCTCAGTTTGGGTTTTATTAATTCTATTTCTATTTTCAGGTCTTGAAAAGTTTGTATTTCTCTGGATTTCTTTAAGGAACATATTCATTTCCTCTTTAAGAATGCCTATCATAGTCACATAGGCAATTTTAAGGTCTTTTTCTCGTGCTTCAGCTATGTTGGCATATTTAGTGCCTGCTTCAGCAGAGTTGCTGGGCTCTAGTGGAGACATATGATCCTGGATGTTATTGTGCTTTTACACTGGTGACTAGGCATCTGGGATTCAGATAACTATAGGTCTAGGTGCTGATATCTGGTTTTGTCTTTGTCTTTGTGGTTGTTTTGTTCCTTGGTTTCTGTTTCTTCTCTGGATTTTAGGAGAGTGTGATGGTTGTGGGCTTCCTGGTAGAAATGTTTTCCTGGACCTGTTTCCCAGGCCTGCTCAGCTGGTGTGTTCCCAGGGAATGCCTGCTAGTGTTGGAGGCTGGGATAATGAGATGAGTTGGGGGAAGGAAGGTTGGAGGAGGTCTTTGTGATCCATTGATCAAAGAGGAAAGGGAGATTGAAGCAGGTGGCCTGCTACTGAGCTGGGGATAAAACTAGGATTGGATCTGGAGGAGCAGAAGGAGAGGTGAAGATAAGCATTTGGCCTACCCGCTTCCCTGGCAGGAGTGGCCTTTGGATTAGCAGTGGGTTCCTGCTGGGGTTGGGGGCTAGGATAATGCATGAGTGCTGAGATCCATAGGAGATGGGGGCAAGAGGTTAGAGAGGGCTGCCACAGGTGTTCTGCTGTGGAGCTGGATCCGGGGACTGTATCTGGGAGAGCGGAGCTTAAATATTTTATATAATGCTAATAAAACCCCCATGGCTTGGTAGCTCTTATCTTTTGATGTCATATACAGTAAGCCCTTAACAATAGCTTCTGAAATCTGAATGAAAAGACCATTTTAGTGGTGCTATTGATAGATCCCAACCAGGATTTCCCAATTGTTTCTCTCCCCTGGCACCTCACTCCAATACCCAACAAAGCCATAAGTTTGGCAAAATGTAACTGGAATTGGGACTTACAAATATTTGCTGATTTATTAAAAACAATTTGTCATAGATGAATATTAGTAAAAAATAATAATCCAAGATCTTAAGGTATGCATGGCTACAAAGATCAAGCATCCGGACAGTGGGCAAGCTTAGGGTTTTCTACTGATAACAGTAGACTTAACTGACAGTCCTTGAAGCAGCTCCTGTACTGCTGCTCACACTCCAGTTCCATGTCCTGTACCCATGCACACTGCTACGTGAGCCAGGGATCTGGTTTGTCCTGTGTTTATCACTGAAAAGCTAGTGAGAGGATCCATGACCCCCTATGATGCAGTGAAGGGGTGGGAGAAAAGGCAAAGCCAATCTCTTCTACACAGCCATGGGGCACCCTCACACCTGAGGGCAGCCTCTCCACCCTAGGCAGATACTTGCATCTTTGAACTTGCATCATTTTCTGAAAGTTTCTCAGTAAATAAAAAGCGAGAACTTACAAGGCATAATGTGGGATGGATCTTTTAAAATCTTTACTAGATTTATTCATTTCATTCTACATGTGAGTGTTTTGCCTGCATGCGTGTATGTGAGGAGGCCAGGAGAAGGCATCATATCCCCTGACACTGGAACAGAGAAGGTTGTGAACCACCACGCAGGTGCTGGGAACTGAACCTGGGTCCTCTTCAGAAGCAACCAAGTGCTCTTAATTTTTGAGCAATTTCCCCAGCCCCTGGATGTGTTTATTTTTCAAACTGAGTGCTTATGAGGTTTACAAATGCTCTTAAAAGGCCTTCTCTTCCAAGGTCAAAGCCGTAAGATAACACTGTTAGGTACATGGTGGGGAGTTATGTAGGAGGTGATACACAGACGAAGAATTCTAAATAGTTTCAGTGTCCCACACATAATCGATTCTTCTCCATTCACTCATGATCAAAGTTTCTGTGTATGTATGTGCGTGCGGGGGTCTGTGTGTGCACACACTTGGAGAAACTTGAACTGTTGTTCCTTAGGTGCTATCTACCTGATTTTCTGAGACAGTATCACATTGGTCCAGAACGCACCAAGTAGGCGAGGCTGGCCAGCCAGCGAGCCCAAGAGATTCTACAAATGTGCAACACCATGCCTAGCTTGTTTTTTTTTTCTTTTAGCTTGGGTTCTGTGGGGATTGAACTCAGGTCCTCATGCTTGAAAGGCAAACACTTTACTGACTGAGCCATCTTCCCAGGCCCCAACCATGATCAAATTTGAGGCCTGCCATTAGTGACCTCAGGAGTCAGTGACATCAAATAGCAGAACTGCTTCAGAATTATATTCTCTTTTGCTGCCATCCAAACCAGTGTCATAACTGCACTGTGGTTCAATAGGACGCTGTGAATCTACACAGCAAAAATATGCGGAGAGGCTGGCTATGGCAGTGCACGCCTCTGAACTCAGCATTCAGGAGGCTGAGCAGGGCAGGAAGACCATCCATGAATTTGAGACTAGTCTGGATTGCATGGTGATTCTGAGGTGAGACTGGCCTACAGAGCAAGACCTTACAACAACGACAACAACAGATTTAGGCGAGGTAACATTTTATTTGTCTTGTGGTGCTAGGGAGGAGACTTAGGGCCTTACACATGCTCTCACAGCACCGCTCCACTGGCCTTAATCCCCAGGCCACTTATAAACACACTTAAAATGGAGAATGGGCACAGCAACTTTGAGTCAATCCTAATCCAGCAAGTTCTGGCTAGCCAAAGGATTCGGTATAATACAGCTTTTTGGATAGCTAAGATGACCATGTCTTTATGTTCCCTGGAGCACTTTACAGATTGTTATCCTTGTAATCCACAGGAATAACCATTTGTCAAAAGAAGATCCCTTCCTGTGAATGAGCCCTTTTAAAACTGGCTGTATAGTCTGGATAAACAGCAGTATGTCAAACAACTGCTACCCCATTTAGTGTAACGAAAGAATGCAATATATGTTGAGAAACACATCTAAAATAAAAGGTCCTCGGTAACATCACTCACAGGCTAATTAGGAGTTTGCCCGGTAAAAAGCTTTTCAGCCCGGCAGGCTGAATCTGAGAGGTGTCGTAAGAAAGCACACAGGTTACTGCAGTGTAGCCCGACCTGCAGAGCGGGTTTCCAGACGCGGCCTCTTGCTGCTGTGATGCTCTTCCTTTGTAGACCTGAGCCTCAACACGCCATCTAGCATGCAAGAATAACTTCATGTCAGGAAGCATGCACAGACCCCACAGGGACTTTGTTGCAGTCATTCAGGCTGGAGGATAAATCACGCTAATGGCATGGTTTTATTTTATTTCTGTTATTTCAGTCTTCAGCTCCTCACCCATCTCAACATCTAACACTCTAAAATGGACTCCGTCTATACTGATTCTCGACAAGTCACAGATCATACAGTGTCTGATAACCCTTGGAAAACTGGATTCTCTCAGCAGCGTATAGCGAATGACTCATAACTTTTTAGGGTGGAATGTATGCAGGGGTCATTACTGATCTGGAAGACACAATACACCTGCTGAATCCCCTGAGAGATGCATGGGCTGCGTGGCACTGAGAGCAGGACCCACAGTCCCAGGACAGGAACTGGATTTCTCAGAAGGGGCATCCTGGCTTTTGGTTTCTAATGACTTAATCAGCACCGTAAGCTACATGTGCTTAAAGGTTATTAAGACTGTAAAAGCCATTGAGTTTGGCATAACTACACTTCTGTGGACCCACTAGGGGACGTACCTACCGCCTGCAAGTCCCCTCCCACCCTCTACTTCCAGCTTCTTGACCAACTGCCGGGATCGCCTTCCCAAAGAGAGCTGGAAGCCCTGCCTCTGACTTTTTGTGCTGTATTTGAAACATTAAAAATATACTTACAATTTAGCCAAATAATAAAACAAACAAGCAAACAAACATTTAAGACTCTACTGTCCCCAAAGAATCGGCTCGCTTAAATCTACAGCAGTTGTAAATGGGGACAATATACCATGCTGTCCAACGCAACTCCATGCCCACTGATCCCCGCGTGCTGCCTCCTCATCCCTCCCCTTGCACCCCACTCAGAGGTACTTGTCTTGTTCATTATTTCATGGCTTCTTGAATACTTTTATCATATATGTGAAACAATGCATTGCTTAGCTTCCTCTTGCATATTATTCAGTTTGCCATCTATAATTTACTGTCTTCATTCGACACTAAGTTTCTACGACTCATCCAAGTTGAAGAATGTTGCCACAGACCACTTATTTCACTTCACAGTGGGCCCCACCATGTGGAGATACTATGTATTTCTTTAGAAACCTTCCAGCTTCTGCTCTGAAGAGCAGCAGTACAACGACCTGTCACTTACACGTTACTAGTTTCTCCAGGGCGTATACTTGCAGGCCCACTGCCTGGGCCACGGAATGTATCTTGTGGGGTTTACAGACAACCTCTAACCTAGACAATGTGATTTGAAGTTCTAGCCTTGCCTGCCACACAGGAACTCTGGGCACCCAAGCCTGCTCACTCAGCATATGAATACGCCCGTGAGTCTGCTCACGAGTCACCAGACGTTTCTATTTCTGCTGCCGTGAACTACCGCCACCAAGCCAATTCCATTGCCATCGGATGCTTCCTGTTATCAATCTCCAAGTGTCTCTACGTGCTCTGGAAATGGGTTCATCCCTACACACTCTGGCTTTTCTTTTAGTTTTATGATATCTCATAGTGAAGTCCTTGCTAGGAATGTATTCTAGTCTGTCAATTATTTTCTTTTATAATCAGCATTCATCTGTGTCCTAAACAAGATTTATATATGTATTTTATTATATATATATTACCCTACGTCATAAAAATATTTAGAATTTTCTACAAAAAAAACCCTTACCTTTTAAAAATTACCTTTTCCTCTTTTAATCTTTTAATCTTGGGATTCGGTCTTGAGTTTTAGTGAAGTAAGAGCTCGTCCTCATGTTCTACACGAACACCCACTAGACAGCAGCATGCATTAGGTAGTCTATTGTTAAGGTGTGCCCCTCAAATACCAACAGTGTGCCTATTGTAAAGCAGTAGCTTACCTCACCTGTTTATAACTGTATTTTTTCAGTTCTCCAAATTCCATTTTCAAAATTGCCCAGTCATTTTTCATAATAGTTTGTTCACATTTTTGCCCATCCTGTTCCCCAAATCACAGTCCTCCTACCTCAGTTTCCCTAGAGCTGAGATTAGATGCAGAAGCCCCCACACGTGGCTTCACTTTTTAATGGGCTCTTTCACTTACAGTTTTATCCTATCTGTTTGGTAGTTCTGGCATGGAAAGTCCTGGAGTCTACCTGTGCAGCTAGCTGCTCTGTTCACTCCCATTCTTGGCGTCTACTCTCCTTCATGTCTGTTAGTTTTTCAGTTATGATGTCACATCTTATACCCTGTGGGTCTAAGCTATGTTTTCTCTTTGAGACTGCATTTGCTTCTGCTGTGGGACCCCTGGGAAGGGCTCCCTGAGGCTGGAAGTCTAATGGCAGCCTCAGGCTCAGTTCACCCATTTTTCAGCAGACCCACCCTGACTTGCATGACAGCTTCCATGGGGACTGTCCTAGTCAACTCTGACTTTTGTGTTTACTTACTTTGCTATTCAGAGTCAGCAAAATGTTCCTCTTACCTCTATTTTTGGAGGGGAATATGGGTCCCTGAACATTTCTGTTATTGAAAGCTATATAATTGAAAGTTTAGTAGCTATTTAAAGAGTGCTTTATTTAGGTTCTGTTCCTACAGCAGAGGATGCTTGGGACAGTCATTCCTAGCACCCCACTTCTGTGTGTGTTCCTGCCACTGCCACTGAGACAGCACTCCTTCCCAACAGCTAGACAGATGGATACAGCCAGGAATCAAGCCTCCATGTAGTAACAGAGCTGAAGTTTGAATTTCATTCCTCTGATTCTCATATCTGTTTCTTAACATATTTAAAAGAGAACCACATACTGTGCGAGTCCATGTATAAGAAATAGCCAGCAGAGATAAATCCATAAAGCTGCTAGCACTGCCTAGGGCTAGGGGTGAGAAGGACGGAGTGATTATAATGGGTATCATTCCTCTGTCCAGTAATGAGACACTCTGAAGTTACACTGTGGCGGTGGGTACACAGCTCTGAATGTACAAAGGCCAGTGAGTTCTGTACTTTAAAGGGGTGAGTTCATGGTAAGTAAATTATACAATATGAAGCTGATCCATAATTGAAAAGGAGATAACCGTATTATTTATTGATATAAAATTCTTGTTTAAAAATGCATCAAAACATAAGCTGAGCTTAATGAACTGTCACAAAGAAGCACACACTTGAGTGGGTGGATAAAAACACTGCCTGGTAACCAGCAGCCTTCCTTGTCCTCTCCTTCCGCTCTCACGGCTTTACCAGCAGGCATGTCTTCCTCGTCCTGTGAGATGCAGGTGTGGGGAATCCTGAACACAGGCCTTAGCTGGTTTTAAGTGGCACACTTCTGTTCCGTGGCTTGCCTTTGCACCCTCTTAGTAGGATCTTTTGATGGACAGATGCTCTTAATTTCAACACAGACAAAGGAATGTGTCTCTCTATAGTTAGCACTCTACATTCTCCCCTAACCACAGGAATACTTTCACTGACCCTGAACACCTTTGATCAGTGTCATGTCTTTTATATTTTTTATTTCTTAATAAAAATTTAAAAAGAAAATGTAGTAGATATGTATTTCCAGATTGCAAATAATAAATAAGACATTCAGGCTTTCATAGAGACCTTTGTATTTCTGGATTTTTCCAGATAATCAAATCATTGCTGTTTTTAAGAAAATATACAGGAGACTTCATTTATTTAGAACCTAGACAATAACAACCAAGCTACTATTTTAAAATAAAACTGCGTAACATCATGTTCAAAGTCATGCACTTAATGGAATTGTAAGAAGTCTCAAAGATATATTACATTCAATATGGTTTTTCTTAATATGCAAATAATAAATGTGAAGGCTAGTGACTCACTTGTGGTAATTTTTGCTTAATTAAGTTATAGAAATAAACAGAATCTTTTCATTCTCTGAGCAGCCTGGGCCACTGTATGTTTTCTAGAAGAACACAGATGCCCATCACCACTTGGTCCTCACACATCCATGCCAGGTAGTCACAGTTCCCCTCTCTCACTCCCAAGAAGCTTTTGCACTGGTGTAGAAGAGTTTCTACTGTGACACTGTTTCCAAAAACTGCAACTTATACATTCAATTTGTACACAGCCATTTACACTACTGAAGTAATTCGCAAGCATCGCTTTGCACAGCTCCTCACAAAGCACACACATGTATGAACAAATTGAATGAATGAATTTAATCTTTAGGAAAGAGTATCCTGCATCTACCCACATAAGTCCATCACCTGATCTTAGAAACTCACTATCTCTCTTTAGCACCACAGCCTTAACGGAGTGCTTAGAAATACTTACTTTCTCTCCTTTCAGGCTCATTTAGGTCAGGACTATAAGCTTCAGACGGATTGAACTGCCACTGTAGGAGGTACAAATATTTTTATGTGTTTAAAATGAGTTAATAAACAGCATATCAGTACCTTGCTTTTCATTATCAAAATAGCTTTTAAAGTACAAGAAATGGAATTAGCATGTCCATGTCTAATAAGGCATTGACCCTGAAGGATCCTGAATCAAATTAATCAGATTCCCTGGATCCAGCATCAGAATCAAAATCCTCAAGAAGGATAGGAGACTAACAACCCTTTACACTCATTTTGTAGGTGCTAATGGAAGGCTAGAGAAGTGTAGTAACTTGCCCTAGGTCACAGTGACATAAGACAGGGACAGACTTGGAACCTGCATGCCCATGACCAGCATCAACGACTGTCTATCTCCAGAGCCTACCGAGGTGCTTTTTGATGTTTGTTACTATTATTGTTTTAATATTTTAAAGAGTAACCAGAGTTCCTGGTATCTGACAAACACTTGGTCATATTACTCATGCAAGAAATGTTTCTGAGCCACATTTCCCTGGAACAGTCTCCCCATGCTTCAGCATGAGGATTTAAGCACAACATCAGTTAATTTTGTCCCCCATCAAGGCCAGCACAGCATGACATCAGACAGGTTTGGCTTAAAGGGGTTGAGAGGAGTGAGGCGCATGTTAGCCAAGAGGGAATCCACCAGGTAGTCTCATCAGATGGCTCAGCATCCACACTCTGTGCTGAAGGGATATTCTTCCATATGCACTGTCTCAGGCAGCAGGCAGCCCCCGGTTTCTGATGAAGCTGAGGATGGCGGCTGTCTCCTCATCACTCAACTGGAAGTCAAAGTTCTCATGCATGTGTCACAGATTTGGGGATCACTACCACATTTCTCTGGATTATGGAACCAAATCAGAATCTGAGCCGAGGTTTTCTTGTGCTTTGCAATGGTCTCTTTAATCTTGGGATCCTCTAGTACTAGATCTAGTACGGTCCTCTGCCTTGGCCCAATGCCTGTCTGGAGAGCACAGGGAGCTGTAGGCCTAGATAGTGACACCCTTGGTGGGAAGTACTAGATCAGCCATTTAGGAAGGGTACGGATGGCAGTCAGCCTGACTGGTCACTGGTTTATGATTCAGTCCAGTCTTGTTCAGGAGCCTTCCAATCTGGACATGATTGAAGCTGGAGACCTCAGGGCTTTCACTAACTCTTCATCCACCAGTTCTTCACTGACACACCAGGAATCCAAGGTTATTCTACTGGTGAGAATATTGCCTTTATCATTTGTGGGAATGGCTCTTTTCTGGGCTGAAGTCCCTGTGGCCACTAAATAAGACAGAGGTCCAAACAGTCCAGTTTCAGATCCAGAGGTCTTCTGAAAGGCTTCCTTCAGCAGTTTTCTCTCAAAGCAGGTGGGCCACAACTTGCTGACAATGAAGAGGTCCTTCCACTTACAACCTTCTCTTTGATTTTATCTCAGATGCTTCTCCCTTCTCATTCTTGTTATAATAAGCATATGCACTCAATGTGGCAATACCCTGCATTAATGGCCACATTCATGGCCTCCTTGACTTGGTCTAGGGGAGATTCGTAGGTGCCCTGATCCACAATCGCGATCTTGGCTTTGGTGCCAAGCTCCATGAAGGTGCTATAGTTGCTGCAGATATCTTCGTGAGAGCAGAAGTCTGTGTTGAGTTGTTGTTAGTGGTGGCGGTATGCGTGTGTGCCCATGCACTGACCACAGACGATGTCAGGCACCCTTTTCTCTTGCTCTTCACCTGATTCCCTTGATACAGAGTCTCTCACTGAACCTGGAGTTCTCAGTTGTTCAGTCAGGCTGGTAGCCAGCAATCCTTAGCCATCCTTCTGTCTTTGTCTCTTCCTCCATCCAGCTTTGCAGTTACAGGCACACATGGCCATGCCTGTTTTTTGTATTAATTCTGGAGATCCAAACTCAGGCCCTCATGTTTGCACAAGAAGCCACCTTCCCCCACTGAGTCATCTTTCCAGCCCTTCTACTGAGTTTTATACTAGCTAAAGAAGGCCTTGGCATTAAAGACCAACTTATGATCACTTATGAAAATAGGATGGCTCAGATAGCCCCGAGAACAAGACAAGAGGGTAAGGAGACAGCAGTGAGTGTCTGTAACTCTGGGGTTGGCGATGAAAAGACATGTGAACACTCGGGGTTCACTAGCCAGCCAGTCTAGCTGAAACAGTGAGCTCCAGATTCAGTAACAGACCCTGTCTTGCTGGGTGGTGGTGACGCACGCCTTTAATCCCAGCACTGGGGAGGCAGAAGCAGGTGGATCTCTGTGAGTTTGAGGCCAGCCTGGTCTACAGAGTGAGTTCCAGGACAGCCAGAGTTACAACAGAGAAACCCTGTCTCAAAAAAGCCAATAAATAGATAAATGAATGAATGAATGAATGAGTAAATAAAAAGTAAGTAAGTAATAAATAAATATACTGTCTCAAAAACCAAAAGCCAGAGAGGAATAGAGAAGGATCCCTGACATCAACCTCTGACCTCTATATGGGCATTCATCAGTGAGGTCACACATGTACACATGTTTATACACACACACACACACACACACACACACATGAGGAAGCAATTTATAAAGGGTAGAAAGCTACGTAATAGATTTTCAAAATGGAATGTTTTGAAACCAAACCACCAAATCTATTAGTTTGAGAAAAACAGTAAAAATCAGTAACTCTAAATTTTCATTTCAAAATATTTTTAGAAAGGTTTTTTATAGTTATAAAAAGGAAAATAATGTAGTTACCCAACAAAGGAAATAGTTATATAAGCCAGGTATTCAAGTTGGAATACTGCTGGATTATTAAAAATATTTTTTAGGAACTTTTAACAACACAGAAAATACAGTAACATGTTGACAGGGGTAGCTATAAGTTGCAGAACAATATACATTTTGAAGTCTCCCTAGTCTTTATAGTGAATACATACCGGTTTAATAACATATTTTGTGTACATAGCATATGTATGCTCTGGCTCCCTGTGCTCAAACTGTATATAACAGGAACATAAGGTGAGATGTTAAAACAGTTCTTTATAAACTTTCCTACTTACTGCAAATTCTAGTCTTTTGATGGGCATCAGGTGCCAGGATTAAGTGAGTGGATGACTTAAAGGGAAGACACAAAGGGAATCTGCAATCCTGGACAAGATGGCTCTACGCAGAGCATTACTGGGATGAGCAATAACCTCAGTTAGAACCTCGGATTCACTGTGCAGTCTCATGCTATTCTGGATTGTGTGGCTCTATCAGGATGATCTCACTCGAGGGACAGAGGTAATTAGATATCATGTCAGCAACTTCTGGGAAAATTTTCTTGGCAGAGTTCTTACAACTTTTCTGTATGCTTGAGAGTGTTCCAAAGTAAAACATTTTTAAAAGCCTAAGTAGAAAGAAGTATGCTAAAAATCCTGAGTTTTCCACGAACCATCTCTATCCCTTTCTAAAAATATTAAGTATGAGACTGTACTTTCTCCTCCGATTTCTCTTTTGAGAATGTGTGCATGGTGTGTTCGTGTGGTGGGACTACTTAACTTAGCTGTACCTCTATCCATCACTCCAAGTCCAGAGAGATGGCGAGCCACCAGAGGGGATCGAGACTTTGAAGACCGACACACAATTCTGCAAAGCTGTAAAAGCACGTGCAGGGCCCGGACCCTTGGCTGAACATTTATAGTTTGGTAAACTTGTGCACAGAAAAAGCAAATTCAGTGATGATCACTCACTCACAAGGCCCAGCAGGTCACCAAAGGGAAGTACAATTTGGGAAAAGCCATGTACTTACTGTAAATTTGCGAACGCCCTCAAGCTCCCCAAACTTCATGTAAGAGATGTCTGCTTTCTTTTTTCCAACATCTACATCCCCAGCATAGATCTGCTTTATGCCCGCACCTTTAATTAAAGGCACACATTCATCACAAGGGCATTTTGTCACAAAAATCATGCTGCGTTCTTCTGGTTTTATATCTTGACACCTACAAAATTATAAGATATTATAAAAGTTGTTATGAAAGGGCAAGTAAGTTTTTAGAGAAATCCTTAAACCTTAAATTTGAGGTTTTGCAAAACAAATTTGCAGTATTACAAAAAATGATCAAGCCATAGTGTTGCTAAATTAGCAAAAGTTCAAAATATGCAAAAATATGACAATCATTATAACTGAAATTCATGGATTGCAAGGTAAGCCATTGGTATGTCCGACATTGTATTAAAAAGTAACTGAGGGTGGGGGAGGGAGAATGAGTGTACATACATGGAGGGGTCCTTTCTGCATACACATTACATTATACTGTAGAATGGGGTTCAGTCCTCCAGAGCTAAGTAACTGTCTGATTAGTTCTTAAGCCACCACAGCAACCACAGGACTGAGCTCTCCCTGGGACATACATGGGTAGATGCTTCCTTAATGAATACATGCTAGTGTCCAGTTTTGAGCCACAGTTCTCTTAACCTTCCCCTACCATAACTTTTTAAACAAATGTTTGGATATGATGTAGTCAGACCTTTTACAGAATACCGCAAGTAGCCTTGCACTGGAGATGACAGAGAGCAGAGGATACTCTTGGTGCATGCTGCGGTAGCTTAGACTGAAGAGCGTCTTGTGTGGCGCAGGGACGTAGTTCAGATCCTGTGCTCTAACTGTCCTCACCCTGCTGTCCTCAATTATGCACCTCCTGGATTTATCTTGCTAGCTGAATTTCGTTCCTGCTTACCTGGCCAAGGACAGCAGAAGTTGACGCAGGTGGTCTGTGCGGACATCCCATCTGCTACCTAAGGAGTCTGTGCAGTGTGGATCTGGGAACAGCCCCCACCCCAACCGCCTCCACCGCAACCGCCTCCCAGGCAGTCTAAACTCAAGGCTTGCCATGACCCCATCCCAACCCACCCTGCCAGCTCACTCGTGTCACATTCACAGTCTAGTCTGACTGCAATATGAACATTTCTGAGCACGTGAAAATTCCTCTTCTAGAAGGTGGCTCATGTCAGGAGCAAGGGTGGTCTTCCCTTCAAAGCCAGCAATCGTCTCTAGCTCAGCTCAGACGCCAGCTTTTCCAGAGAGCTTCCCTCTTGCCCACAGCAGTGGACACAGCACTCTGGACGCCCCACAAGCCCATTGCATTAGGAGGGTGCACCTGTTGTATGTGCAGTTTGAGTCTCATGTGTTCAGAAAGCTGTGTTGGCCCCGTGAGGTTCTAGAGCCAAGCCCTGCCTCTTGCTGTCCACTCTGCTTTCTGACAGATACAACCTGAGCAGCGCCTTATGCTCTTGCTGCCATGCCTTCCCCACCATGATCCACTGTATCCCTTCAAACTGTGGATGATAAACCCTTTCTATTAAAGATGCTTCTTGTCAAACAACAAGAAAAGTGACTAACGTAACACGCCCCTGTCCTGGAGCCCTCCCGACCTAGGAAAGGAGCCATGTCTTACTCGGCCTTCATACTCTAACCCCCTCCCCCGTTTGTGGTAGGTGCTGAGGAGGAGTTTAGCAAACGTAAGCAAACCTCTGAAGGAGGGAGTTCCAGCTGTGACTGAAGCACTTAGCAATTTCCTTTGAGAATTTCATATGAATTCTGTAGTTACATCACTCCTCTCCCTCCAATCTCTCCAATCCCTCCCATCTCCCCCCACTCAGTTCATCTCTTACTCTTTAATTATAATTGTGTGTGCATGTGTGCACTTGTGTGTTTAGAAACACAATCTGCTGAGATCATTTAGTGTTGCTCATATGCATTGGGGCTGAGTTCTTGGGATTGGCTAGCCCATCAGGGGACACACCCCTAGAAAAGAGTGATTCTCCTCTCAGCAGCTATTAATTGCCTACTGCTCTTCTAGGGGTGAAGTCGTTTGAGAATTCATCCACATCGACATGTCAGCTGGTGGTATTATTGTTCAGGTCTTATTTAGGCAACAATATTGTTGGGATTTCCTGGGTGCAACCTCTCTGTCATATTTAGAAGACACTGTTTCAAGCAGACATCCTGTCCTGATCCTCTCAAATAGAAGCTCTTTAAAACGCTTTAGTTCATAATAAAGTCTATATTTGAGCTGGATAGTTTTATGTCAACTTGATACAAGCTAGAATCACTGAAGAAGAGGGAGCCTCAGTTGGGTAAATGCCTCCAGAAGATGGGGCTGTAGTTAGGCAAGCCTGTTGGGCATTTTCTTAATTGGAGATTGATATGGAAGGTCTTGGCCTATTGTGGATGGTGCCGCCCTGGGCTGCTGGTCCTCAGCGCTATCAGAGAGCAGGCTGAGTAAGCCACGAGGAGCAAGCCAGTAAGCAGCATTCCTCCATGGCCTCTGTGTCAGGTTCCTGCCCTGTTGAGTTCCTGTCCTGACTTCTTTCAGTGATGAACTACAGTGAAGTGTAAGCTGAATAAGCCCTTTCTTCCCCAACTTGATTTTGGTTATGATGTTTCATCACAGCAATAGTAACCCTAACCCAGACAGTTTTTCATAAATGTAACAGATGTGCTCTAAACTTCGGAAACAAAGGAGATTCTAACACTCAAAAGTACAAATAGCCAGGCAAGTTCCTAAGGACAAACTTCCAACAGTTTCATATACTAGAAAGAGTAGGAAGAGAGAAAGAATTTCTGAAGAAATGGAAAGAGCTGGGGAATCTGTGACCATAGCCTCCAGTCCAGGAGTAGGACCAAGCTTTATCAAAATTCTGTTTCTGAACATATCTATTAGAGTTTTAAAAGGAAAACAGATGACAACAAATGAAAACTAGTTTCACTAACCTCTGCTATATTTTAAAGGAAAGACTAAAAAAAAAAAAATCTCATACCTAAATGTCAAAGCATTCTGCTCGGCATGTATGATGTATCTGAACTTCCGTATTTCTCTGTCCTTATGCTTGTCGTCCATGTGGGGGAAGTCAGCATACTCAGAGCCAACGGGAAAGGCATTGTAACCACATCCTATGAAGTACATAGCTCCGGTTCCATCGCAGCTTCTCTGCAAGGGTCAGCAGAAGTACTGCATGAGTTTCAGCATTCTGAAAGGCGCTTTGCCCTCATACTTCATGGAAAGAAGGTTCACTCCATTTTTATAACAAATGGAGCCCTCAGGAAATACAAGGTCTGAGCTAGAGAAATGGCTGAGCAGGGAAATACATCTGGTGAGCTGAGTTTGATCCCTGGAGTCAATAGGGTGAAGGAGAAAGTGGTTGTGCATCCTGACACATATACATCCCCACCACAAGTAAATAAACAAAATTTAAAGATCAAAATAGAAATAGAGACTCAGATCGTCTCACGGCCTCCCTCCTCAGAGGGGACTTCAAGGTTGTCTTTGACGCTAGCAGTTAACAGTGTCGTCTTTACCTTATAAATCATCTTACTTGATAAAGACTGTTCTCTCCAAGCAAATCATAAAATTAGAGATCAAAAGTCACGTTTCATACTTTGTCCTCAACCCTCACAGCATGCATTAGTTTGCTATGAAAAACAGAGGTTTTTATAAGTGACTGAGAATTTCTTACCTTCTGTGTTAATAAGTCAGAAAACGTAAAAAATATTTTGAACACCTTCTGTTGTTGGACTAAAAACATGCTATTGTAATTTAGTTGGAAAATAAAAAAACATACTTTCCTTTAACCTTCCGTGTTTCTGAGTATCTGTCATCTGTACACAGGATCACAGAGCTCACTTGGTTGCCTCTTCCTTATTTCTCTTGATCAAGGGTATGTCAGTGTGAACACCAGTGCCTTATCAGCTGCTGAGATGGCAGCGACTGTAGTAGTTTGAATATACTGCAGATCTCACGATACACCAGTCTATTCTAAGCATGCAAGTGACAGCGACAGCAGATACATCACTGAACCCTTGTTACCTGAGCCAACAAAAGCTGTCAAATAGTACATCAGTAAGTGGTTCTTGACTATTAACCAAATGTCAAACATCACGCAGATGTCATTTCCTTTTTTAATTTGCGTGGGTGCGCGCACAGATGCATGCAAGTGCTCACTGGAGATAAAACTTGGGACCTCAAAATGCAGAGCCAGTGCTCTACCACTGAACAATATTCCCAGCACTGCTTCCTTTGCTTAATCCTTGAAACTACCTGCAGAGTAATAGCACTTACTGTCCCCATTTCACTCATAAAAAACTGAGGCCAAGAAAGATGAGCTGTTCAAGGTTACGGAGTTAGTGAACACCATGGCTGACTGAGCCTCCCACATCTTCCTGCATGTCTTTCCCATGTGGCCTTTCTATACTAGAGGTAAATGGATATAATTCTCCACACGGCAGTGCAGATCTGGGTGCTATGCTGAAAGGCTTGCTGAGCATCCACTTAAACAACAACCAGAGTTCCAGCCACAATACATAGTGCTGATACCACAGTTGCAACCAAACTAGCTGCCTGTGTGAGCCTACCCTGGAGCTGGTACAACTTTAACTGGGGATGTATGCCATGTAGGGATCATACCAAATGCTGTTGGAACTTTTGGTAGAGAAGCTATTCTGGTAGAGTTACCAGGTAGGGTGGGGATGAGTCAAAGAAGGATTTTGAAGGTGAGATCCATATCACAGGATGACTACTACTTGCTAGAATACCTGTAGTGAGACGGGGCCCCTGCAGGGAAGACAGTGGCCGTTGGCCAACTGGAGGAGCACGTGAAACAGAAGCAGAGTCACAGTCACAGTACTTGCTGTAAACTTAACTGAAGGAAGATGCAGGCTTGTAATTATGTAGTTACTAAATGCTTCTTAATTCTGTTCCTAACCCATAACTCGGAGTTTTTCATCATCCCTTTTTGTTTATCCAATCTCTATTTCCTTCTTTCAACTTCTTTTCATAACACAAATCTGATTAACCATTTTCTTTTCTCATTTAGAATATTCTTGGACTGTACTGTCCCATACAGTATTCACCAGATATCCATGGCTAGTTTAAACTAGGAGATGTTGCAAATACGAAGTACACACAGAAATTTGAGGACTAATAGAAAAATGTAGACTACTTCACTAATCCTTTTATGCTGTTTATATGTTGAAATGTTCTGAAATTTTTCACTAAATACATATATTTTGCTTATTTTTAACTGACCCATGAAAGCATCAAAACTAATGGTTTCTATGGGGTATGTGTGATGCTCAAGTCAGATTGAACCTGTCTATTAATTACCTACTGTTTATGATGATAATATTCAAACTCATTTCTTCTTGAAATACACAGTACATGATTATCATCATGGTCAATTCACCATGTGATGGCACACTAGAACTTGGCTCTCCTTACTCCTAATAGTAACTTAGTCCTCGAGATCCGTCTCTTGCACTCCACCCTCCCACTTCTCGTCCCAGCCTCTGGCAACCATCACTGTATCCTGGACTTCTACTAGCCATTTACATCACATCACACACATGACTGAAATCAAGCTTTTTTCTGTGCCTGCCCTATTTTACTGAATAGAACAATCTCTAGGTCCACCCATATTGTTGCAGGTGACAGGATTCATTCTTTCCATGAATGAACAGCACCCCATTATGCATGTGTACATTTATTTATCTTTTAATGGGCATATGGACACTTAAGTTGATTCCAATTCTTTTCTTCATCATTTACCTATTTTGCTTTTTATGTTCATTTACTTATTTTGCAGCTCCTAGAAAGTTTAAAGTTACATATGTGGATGGATTTAATTTCTACTTGTTAGTGCTATGGGAACATGCACATTGCCTAAAGGATAAAGTTCACATCTTTACAGGTCTACAGTGTTCCCCATGGTCCAGTATAAATGCTATGCTCACTATGTACAGGATTCTGGCACCCAGCATGCTAAGTCACATCTATTTTACCATCATCTGTCTCCCATGCCTGTTTCTGAATGTTTTCCTCCTGATCTGCCCGACTTCCTCTGATGACCTCTCACTCATTCTTCAAGACTAACAGCATTCCAAAATGACAGGAGTATGCGCCTTTCTTCAGGCAGAGCACAGACACCCCTCCAAGTGCTCGCAGTATCAGTCAACACTTTCATGCTAGTGCCCTTTCAACTTCTTTGTTTCCAGCACTCCCTATGAGGCCATGACAACATAAAATGTGATAATTAAATCCCATGGTTGGACTGGTGAGACAGCCAGCAAAGCACCTGCTGCCATCCTGAGACTCACATGGGACGGAGAGAAACATCTATCAAATGTTGTTTTCCGACATTCACGTATGTGCTGTGACACACGTGCCCTCCTAAGGAAAAGAGTTATTTAGAAAACTGGAATTGAGAATTGGGTCCATTGCTGTAACAAATCCAGCTATGTGGTCCTTAGGCCTTTAAAGAGTTGGTCTGCTGGAGGAATGTGGAAAAGTCTGTAACTCCTTCAATCCTGTAAGTTGAGCATGACAGGCTATTCTGGCGGGACGCTGGAAGAGAAAAGTGCTATGAAAAACTTGGGGAGTGAAGGCCTGCTCATCAGGCCTTGCGTGTATCAAGGACTCTTTAGAAGCTGGGCTAGGTGCTGACGTGAGATGTTATAGCAAAACAGGCTGCATTCTTCCGTGTCCTGAGAACTTATTGATGTTGAATTTAAAGACACGGCAGACTAATCTGTTTGGCAGAGGCTGTTTCAAGACAGGATGGCATTCAAGCTATGTAATGGTTACTGCTCACTGCTCCCATCCAGTAAGAGCAAAATGTAGAACAAAGAATAGAAAAACACGAAGGTTGGAAAAGTATGTGAGCGAGTTTAAAGTTTTAGGTGAGGGAGCGCAGATGACCAAGCACCGGCGATTGTTAAGAGAAGCCTGATGTACAGTCACCTGGAAGGAGGTAAGCTAAACGGAAGAACTGCCTGCATCAGACCGCTCTGTGGGCGTGTCTGTGGAGGCGCCGTCTTTACGGCTGATTGATGGAAGAGGTTGCGGCCCACTGTGGACCACGCATCCTTAGGCAGGTGATGCTGGGCTATAAGAAAGCTAGATGGAGCACGAGACAGAAAGCTGTGAGCAAGCGCCATTCCCCCACGGCCTCTGCTTCAGTCCTACCTCGAGTTCCTGCCCTGACTTCCCTACATGATAGAATGTGGCTTCAGAGTTAGGATGAAATAAACCCCTAACTCTCTAAAAAAAAATGTCATTAAAAATTTTAAATTGCCCAGTGCTCAGCATGGGAGTGTCCAACCAACTCATGGGTGTTCAATAAATGTTTGCTAAGTGGATGAACCTTGAAAATTGTTGAGGGAAGGGCAAATGTTTACACAATTTAATAAAAATCATTAATACGAAAACATTAATCTCAACCAGTCAATACAACCCAATACCTCATCAGATGAAACAGCCTGAGTCTGTGGTTGTCACCACTAAGATGATGGAGGGAAGGATGGAGGGAGCTCAGGACTCTGAGGTCAGTCTGGGCAACATAATGAGGCCCTCCCTCAAACATCAAAATTCAGTACCTCAAAGACTGCCTAAATAAAATCCAGGCTAAATATTTAAATAATTCTTTTCATACTTACAGATTTCCCTTCTGCCCAAATGACAGCTCCGACTCCTGTTTTATGATCCTCTGAAAGACAGGATATTTATCTCAGTGAAATCAATGCTGCCAGTTCCATGAGTCCATCCTTCCCAAAGCATAAAAACGTATTCTCTGCAACACACATCGTAAATGAAGCAGCAATCCCACGTCCTAACTACACAAAATCCTCAAGATAAATCCTTTTAGGTGTGGAATATGGGAACAAGGTACCGCATAACCAGACAGAGCTAACGTCTATCCTCACGCGGGGTGTCCCTGTGATGACCTCTCAAGTGGCAGGGGTACACTCGGCTCAAGCTGTAACTGGAACAGCCAGCCTCCCTGACTCTCCCCTATAGGTCAGGATCCAAACGAGTACTTCTAACAGATGACAAAGCTGAATGAATAAGAAATTTCTGAAGGAATGGAGTTAGAAGGGTAACCATTCGCTCAAATTAAGTTTTTTGTTTTTTCTAAGATTTTTTTTTACATGCTAATCATAGAAAATTGACTTTATGGAAATGTTTTTTGTAAAAAAAATTCAAGTGGAAACTCTATTTAAAGTCTTATTTTTTCTTCTACAGTGCGGTGAGTTTCAAATTTCTAAGACAAATTTGCATGAATTATAAAAAACAAAGTATTTATCAAAATCATAGCAAGGGATATAGTAGGTACATTTACAGAGAAAATCAGAATTATCTGTACCTTTACCCAGGGCCACGCAAAGTGCTGAGGGTTGAGGACAACTGTCCTACATCTTCCTTCAAGCTAAGCTCTTCCATGAGAGTTTATTTAAATACCTACTTTTCCTTTACAGACAATACAGAGAAAGTCCTGCCATTGTTGTATTAAAAACTTAGGATGCCTTAAAGCTAACTTAAAAAATGATAGTTATGCAACAGAATTTCTTATTTCCAATTCAAGCATATTCAGATTTTCAAAATTATAGTACAAAATGTTTATTTTCTGATAAGCATTTTTATACATTTCATTTTTACCCGAGTTAAAATTTCCATTCCTAGATATGAAACTAACTAAAATGTAGTTCTCTTAACCCAACCTAGTTGCCTTTTCTGCATCTCTCTCAGATTAAGAATCCCCTTAAACAATTTCCATTTTCTAAGTAACATGTGTACAAAGCGTGGTGAGAGGCCAACTGTAGACGAACAACGGTCCTGTCCTCAAACAGCTGACAGCTGAATGGGGCGTGGCAGGGTCAAGAAAGCCGCGTTCAGAGGCAAATGTGACACTGAGGGGAGAGATCTGGTATCAACAGTTTCCTGTCTTCCTAGACCTTTGGAGTTTAATGCAGGGGAATAATAGAATTAATGCTTTGTGCTCATTTCTAAGGCAGTGGTGGAAACTATAGCAATAATTACCTACAAAATCAAAACCTAAGCAAAGCTGTACTTAATACGTGCATAATTAGAACAAAAATTCTCCATTTGAACAGCCACATCTCCTGCACCAATACTTTTCTTACATTAGGGCTTTGGTCCTGGCTACCATTTCTATCTCAGCCTGGGGACAGACTAGGCCTGGTGGGGAAGGAAACAGCATTTTTCCAGTTGGTAGCACTACTGCTGCTTGGCAAAGGCTAAAGAACATTCACTACCTCTTTTCAAGCAGGGATGATTCTTGGTTTTCAGCTTTGTTGTTTTTGAGACAGAATCTTGCTGGATAACCCAGGCTGGCCTTGAACTTGCAGTCTTCCTGCCTCAGCTTTCCTGAGAGCTGGGATTAAAGGCATGTACCATGTTTGTAATTCTTATGAAATTGCTCCTCATAACCTAGTTACTGTTGTTTCTGTTTTCTGCACAACTTTGAAAGAAAGGCCAATTAATGAGCACTGAGCAGACTCCTGAGGCTTGTTGATGCTTGAAGGCAGAGAACTCTTTAGTCTATAGTTCATGCCTACAGGCACATTTATTTTTTATTTTTAAAATTATAGTTGTGTGCGTGCATGTGAGTCAGTGTATTTGTAGGAGTCAGAGGACAATTTGCAGTTCTCTTCTTCCACAGTATGTGGGACTTGGGCTGCATCTTGGGCTGTCAGGCTTGGCAAAGGCCCTTACTCTCCAGGCCAGCTAGCTGGGCATGTCAGTTTTTGCTATAGTTCTATGCTAACATTGGTGTTGGTCCAAGTGTGTTCCATAGAACACTTGCATCAAAATTTCAGAGTGCCTGATAAAAAGGCTGACTCCTGGCTCTGGTGAAGACCTCTGAATCAATCAGAGGAAAGCGGCCAGGGCCCAGGACCTGCGTTGTCCACTGCTGCCTTCTGATGTTTTTTCACACTAGCAACTGACTCACAGAGTGAGTCACAGCAGCTTTTGTGGGGTTACTCCTGCCTATTTTATCTTCAATATCATGTCTACAGAGTACTGTCCCAGCCAGAGCCCGAAATGCCTGCCAGAATAGCATATGTAACACCTTACTTTTTTAATATACCCAAATTCTAAATCCATTTACACTTGCCTCAAGGGCTTTAATGATCATGAACTGTGAGCATGTGTGTATGAGAAATGTTGGCCTGTGGAGGCCAGATGCTGATGTTGGGTGTTGTACTCTTAACACTTTTCACCTTTTTGAGACATGGTCGTTCATTGGAGCTTACTGATTGGCTGGAATAACTGGCCAATGAGTCCACAAGATCTTTCAGCCGCGGCCCTGGGGTTATAAGTACTTGTAGCCATACCCTGCTTTTTAGGTGTGTTCTGGGAACCCAAACTCGGGCCCTCATGCTTGCACAGCAATCACTTTACCTGCTGAGCTACTCCCCAAACCCTGAACCATTTATTTTGAATATGAAAGATTCCCCCACTTAATAAACACTCTTTAGTTCTCAGGGAAAACAGTAATTATGCCAGTGGCTCTCCCCTGGAAGAGCTCACACATGGGCAAGTGACAGTCAAGTTGCATCATCTTAACTAGGAGTTGAGTTCCAGATCCTTCCCCTGCAAAAACAAATGCCACTGTCAAAAATTTTTCCTTAAAAATTTTTTTTAAACCAAGTGTACCAACATGGATTTACATATAAAACTGAACAGTAAGTGGGTACATATATAATACAAAATGTAATTTATAGTAGAGTATATAAACTCTATTATACAAATCAGATAAGTGATCATCAACACCTTGCAGAGCTTTTAAAGACCAAGTACAGACCAAGGCTGCACTCAGTTGATAGGTGTGGGTGGGTTTGAACATCTGTACCTTTTAAGGTTTCCATGGAGATTCTGTACATTGTTGGTTGAGATCCTCCATTCCGTTTACTCGACCTGAGGTCTTTTAAAGACCAGTGCCATCTGTACAGGCCTTTCTGATTTTCCTTCTCTTCTCCTCCTTTCTTGGGATAATTAAAAGTTTCTGGCAAGGGACGTAGCTCAGTTGGTGGGCTTGCCTAGCATGCATGAGGCCCTAGGTTTCTTTCCTCTTCAGCACCACATAAATCAGGTCCAGGAGGTGCATGCTTGTAATTCCAACACTTGAGAGGTGGAGGGAGGAGGAGCAGAAGTTCAAGGTCATCCTCAGCTACATAGGGAGCTTGGATGCTTAGGACCCTATCTAGTAAATAAATAAGTAAGTAAATAAGTAAGTCCTACTATAGAATGTGTCCCAAGTAAGTCTTACTTTGCCATTTCCCCTATCTGGACTTTCCCTATTTACTTCAAAGTTGAATTTTAAAAAGTGGTGATTCTACATTGAAAAACATTATTATTAGGTAAAATAGGAAAATAATGTTCAGATGCTGCATTTTATCAAAATAAAAATACAACACTAAGTAATATTTTATACATGTACAACAGAGTTAAGATTGATTGCTTAATTTGATGTACAAGACTAAGATTGAGTGATTAATTTGATGACAGAAACATACAACCAGAACTTTGTAAAATTATTTTATCTTCTTTCCTTCTAAATTTGCATCTTAAAATTCCCCAAATACCCAGAATTATAAGTTTTTATTAAAAATAGAAAACACAGGCTGGAAAGATGGCTCAGCAGTTAAGAACACTTATTGGTTTTGCAGAGGACCTGAGTTCAATTTCCAGCACCCATATGGTAGCTTATGACTGTCCATGACTCCAACACCTTCTTCTGGGCACCAGGCACAATGTGGCACACAAACAAAATGCAGACAAAACACCAATACACATAAAAACAAAACAAAACAAAACTTGAGTATGAACAAGAAAACTGTGGAATAAATAAAAAGGAAAGATTTTAGTTTTCTTTCTGTGCCATCTTTACTGAGGGATTTAGTGAATAGTAGAATCATACATACATGATAAAAAACAACGTACGACTCCTGGTCCTGCTTTCTAAATGCAGTGCTGAATGTAAGAACACAGAACACACCAGGGTCTGGCTAACTTCTTTACATTGTTGGAACAGCAAGATTTTAGTATCTAAGAGTCATAGGTAATAGGAAGCCACTTCACTCAGTGACCTTATCACCCAGTCATTCAGCCCCATTTATGAACTAATCATTGAACTCACCAGTTCGATATGCCAATAACCTGGCCTGCACCATGCAGTGCCTTGCAACTTCCTGTGGCAAACTTTGATTGTGAATTTCATTAATCTGTTCTGGGCTACTAGAGTAGAATCCGAAGTGTTTCAAGTTGGGCACACTGGAAGCTACTGTGGCCAAAAGTAGGATCAGGTCTTTCATGTTTTGCCTTAGATTGCTAAAATATGGGTTTTCACACAGGTTCTCCAGACCTATAGTCATCAGTATCTGCTTATGCATTTCTTCATTTGAAACCAAAAATAGCATTTCATATTCTTTTATTCTTTCTTGTTTACATTCAGAATAAAAATCAGTGTCGGCACCCGGCAGTGCTTTTGCAGTTTTTTGAATAAAGTCACATTTATAAGAGGTCTCCTCTACAAACTGCACCATACAACACGCCAGCGGCTGGAGTAAGACACACACGTGGGCCCGGCTGTTTGACTTCAATCTTTCCGCTGCTTTGGCATCTAGCTTTGCATCTTCAGAACTAGAAGCCTCGGTGAGTAAACTTATTTCTGGGTCAGAAGGCCAATAAGAAATTCGGTTAACTCCAGCTAAAATAAAATATAAAAGGTCATTGTTTGAAATAAGCTGAATAGAGGTTTTCTATCTAAACCCAGCCTACCATTTCCCAAGATCAAGTGACCCGGAAATAAGTATCTACACTGCCACTTAAACAATGTGAGGGTCAGCAAACAAATAACCATTGGCCACAATGGGTCTACAGCTAGTCTTTTTTGATCTGATAGGTTAAATATGGGTTTTCTACAAGAGACTATTTCATATCATATGAGATTATGAAAAATTTAAATTTCAGTGTTACTATTTATTCAGACACACCCATTCATTTACATATGCACTGAGACCGTTGAATGGCAGAGCTGACTACCACAGTGAAAACCATACTGCCTGCAAAACCTGAAATATTTATTATCTGACTTTTTCAGGAGAATGTTCACCAACCCCTCAGAAAGTCAGGGTAGCATTTGTAGAACTCCCAACTTTGCTAAGTATAACTGAAAGCTCAGCATGATCATTATACACCAAAGTTTTTGGGGTTACCATGGTTGCTTCTGGAAATATTATAGCTAATACTTGGTAAGCCTAGAGTTTTGTATCTAAATAATTATAATTCATTTATGCACTATAAATATTCTTGTCTCGGGTTCACAATTCTTCTGAAAAGCCATATTCTAAAGAGAGAAAAATGTTCATGCTTTAGTGCAGCATTCTTTGAACGAAACCATTAAAACAAAACAACTCCAGATGACCAAAATAGGGGAATAAATAATGTGATTCCTCATCCAGACAACCAAGATAGGGGAACAGATAATGGGACCCCCTCATAGTCATCAAAGATGTCTAACAGAAAGTGTGAGAAAAGAAAGTGTTGCTATCATTTTCCTTAACTCTGGTTTTATTAACTAGTTTTAAATTAGCATACAAAGCAATGAGTTTCATGGTGGTATTTTTATACACACTGTTCTTTTTAACCACAAAGAATTTTTTATTCACATGCATGTACAATAAAGCGATTTTATTTTGTGTGTTTGTACATGTGAGTTCTAGTGCCCACAGAGGACAGAAGAGAGTGCTGGGTTCCTTGGAGCTGGAGTGAGAGACTCTTGAGAGCCATCTGACTTGGGCTCTGGGAACTGATCTCCGGTTTCCTACAAGAACAGGAAATGTTCATAACCACTGAACACCAATAGAAAATCTTACCAAGACACATAAGGAAGGCAGGCCAGCTCAGTCTGAACTCAGTCACTTACACGGTCCTTAAGGCAATGTTCATACTGTGATTTGTAGCAATTACTGTATAACCAGCTTTGATTCACACAGAAGACTAAGAATGGGGTGTACTTGGCTGAGGGCTAATGAAATAGATGACTTTTCTTGTTTCTTACGTGTTCTGTTCCATAACACAAAAACCAAGAGGCTACCTGTCTTCTGAAGCTCTCCCAAGAGACCATCCACCACTACTCCCCAAGAATACCTTTCCAATTCAAATGCTGAACCTTGCTTCATGCCTCCATCACTGTACATGCTGCTGCCATGGCTAGCATCAAAGACTCTATGTTCTACATCCAACCCACTGTGGTGGTTTTAATGAGAAATGTCTCCTTTAGGCCCGCAAGATTGAACCCTTGGCCTGGCCGGTGGGACTGTTTGGGAAGCTACGGAACCTTTAGGAGGTAGTCTTGGTGGAGGAACTAACTTACTGCGGTGGACTTGGGCAGTGTGTAGACTTACTGCATTTCCAGTTCTCTCTCAGATTCCTGCTGCCATGCTTGCCTGCTGCTAATGGACTCTAATCCTCTGAAACCACAAGCCGAAATAAACTTATCCATAAGTTGCTTTTGGTCATGGTGCTTTATCACAGGAGCATAACAGGAACTAATAAAGCCATGAAGATCCAGCTTATGCTGCAGCCTTCACACACAGCATCCTGCAGAATCACTGACTCTGAGCTTCCAGTCTGTATCACTCATTTGATACTAGACCATGTGCTACATTAACTGTCATTTGACTTCCCAAGTAACCCCTGAGGGAAAGGGCTTCGAGTCACATTTGTTGTCTTCTTTCTTCTAAAACAGTGGTTCTCAACCTGTGGGTTGCAACCCCTTTGGGGGTGAAATGATCCTTTCACAAGGGTCATCTAAGACCATCTGCATATCAGATATTTACATTACAATTCATAACAGTAGCAAAATTAGTTATAAAGTAACAATGAAAGTAATTTTATGAGTGAAGGTCACAACATGAGGAATGGTACTAAAGGCAGCTTTAGAAAGCTTGAGAACCACTGTTCTAGAGCTACCAGATACTCATGTGTACGATACATTCTTTAAAATGATACGATCATCTGCATATTTACCTACCTATAAAATAGAATCAGAAGCAGTTAGGTATCTACACAAAAATTTTTTTGGCTTTCTCTGGATGAGGCTCCAGGATGATGTGAGGAGGGAGAAAAATGATGCCTAATCCTACAAACAACCATGTGGACAAAACTTTCTGCTGCTCAGCAGCACCTGTATCTGCCAATTATAGGGGTGACATATTCTTAAGCCACGGAAAATTTGAGGTTCTTTTGTAAACTAGCATCAGTCTGTATTACAAGGGTCATTTAGCAGATTAGTGGGCAGAGTTGAGCCCAGAATCTGTGTTTTCAGACTCCTGCTCTTATAACGTGCTTAACAGTCTTCAAACACACATCTCCACTTCCATATTATCTGTGTCTGTGGGCAATGTGTGCTCTTGTCTGCTCTCAGACGAATGAGCTGAACTCCCACACCACCGTATCTGTACTCACCATTCACGATCATTTTCAAACAAGCAGAACATGGTTTTCTTGAAAAATAAAGATCACAGTTTTTCAGTCTGGACCCATGTTTAATAAGAGCAATTTGCCCAGTATGTAAGTCTTCACTAGAACAGTGAAGACCAATGATTTTCATGTTTTTCACCACTACAAGACCAGTTTTCTTCACCTAAGTAAGACACAAAATAATAAATTATTAATTATAACATCTTACTATCCTTTCATGGGTAATATCTGATTTTCTAATGAGATGAAAGCTATGCTTAGTTCTTAAACACAGTCCGCATAAAAACAGATTTTTAATTAGGCCCACAAAGAGTTTCTGAAAGTTTCATATTGATTTTAGATGAGAAACTTTAAAAACTAAGGCTCTATTAATCAGTTACATGTGTAACTGTTATTATTTTGCTCTAGTGAAAGATGAATTCATTTTAACCTAATAAAAGCAAAAGTCAACTCAGCTGACTTGTTTCTTATACTATCCAAGTTAGGACTGTTTAATTCTAAGCTTTAAGATGGCATAAGGGAAAATAAGGAAATCCTTCCAGGTTTTACACATGACTCTGAAGGATCCACAGACAATAAAGCAGACATCATCTCAATCCTAAAATTACAAGGTTATTTTATTTTAATTTTTTTAAAGTCAGGACTGCATTATGTAGCCCAGGCTGCCTTAACTTACAGTTTTGGGGCTGGAGAGATAGCTCAGTTACTAAAGGTTAAGCCTCACAACTAAAATGTCACAAGTTCAGTTCCAAACTGGCAATGTATGAACTGCTGCCTCTCTTTATCCCAAAGTACTTTAGAACTGTACATTTCTTGAATATAAAGTGTATGCTGTTTTCTCCTTCCATCAAGTTTGTTTGCAAAACTGTTCATTTTAGAAAGCAACCAATGAAAATTGCCTATCAAAGAACCTGGGCACTGGAGTTGTTGCCATTAAGCTGAACCAACATGGTCAGCAGAGTGGTTGTAATTCAGCTGAATGACATTGGCTTTACACTGTCGGCAGACAGAAACAAAACAGAAGCAAACAATTGTGACATTGTTCCCAAGACACACTACGCACATTATCAACTTCTTCACAGAACAATCTTTCAGGCCAAGTCTATCACTTTTGAGTCCTTTTAAAACAAAATAAAAATAGCTGGGTGTGGTGGCACATGCCTTTAAGCCCAGCACATGGAGGCAGAGGCAGGCAGATCTCTGAGTTCGAGGTCAGTCTGGTCTATAGAACAAGTTTCAGGAACTACACAGAGAAACCCTGTCTTGAAACCCACCCCCAAAACCCAACTAACCAAATAAACAAAAGATAACATCCCCCCAAAAAAATCTGTTCATTTTTGCTTCTACCTAAGGGCAAAATATCTAGTTTGAGATGGAATTTTTCATCCCAAACTTAGAACAACAGGAAGCCCACGTTGTATTGCAGTCGGGGACGTCTACTTACTGCAGCCCTGGCACACTGGCTTTCTGAGACCTGGCTTTGCTTCACTTCACTCACATCTTGGCAAATTTCTCTAAAATTTTAGTCACGGAATTTTATATTAAAGCGTGATAGAACAGGACCACCTTTTGCAGATGACTCAGTGAGTACATTTGCTTTAGAGATTCACTATCTTTCCCCTTTGTGCTTCTCTTATACTGAAAACATCTAAGCATTCTGAGGCAAATTATTTCACATTAGGCAGTGAAGAGACTCACTCTCAGAACTACTCAGGACACTTATCAAGATGGACATCAGAATTATAACTCTTTTCAAAATAGACATGCTTAGTCTCTGGAAACTAAAGGTACAAGTGACAGGTCAGTGTCACAGAGGTCAAAATTCACCTTCTGGTCTGACTGCTCATGTTTCATAGATACTAGCAGGAGACACGAAACTCCTGAGCCAGGGACTAAAGACTCTGAAGTTTGAGAAGCACATTTGTGGTGGTCCACACCTTCTAGTCCCAGGCCCGTGGCGAGACCTCATGGATGCTTGGGCCCACAGTGGGCTATGCTATTAGGAGAGGAACATCAAGGCTGGGATCCTGATGTTTTAAGGCAGTGAACTAACCAGTTGTTTGTCCCAGAGGGAGATATTACCTCAACTTTTGTGAAATGACCCAGAAAAAGGCAACTAGGCTTTACATCCTTGCCATAATAACCAAGATATGAACAAGCGTAAAGGAACCCGCGGGGGTATCGGTCAACACATCTGTGTGAATCAGGATTAGAAGTTACACTTGAAAATGAAAACAAGTAGGAGGACATTACAAAATAATCCCACTTGAATTTTTCAAACAGGAAAGACATATAGGCTTGTCAGTAACACAAGAGGCCTTTAAGGAGAACCTGAGAAACTCCTTTGAGCATGGGACATCTTCTACAGGACTTTATCCCATTCCTTTTGCTTTGGGATTATGCTTGTACTCCTTTAAAAAAAAAAAAATCACACCAATTCACCTGTTTTTTGTCAGTAGATACTCTGGCCAACTCTTCATTATCTCCCAAGGGGCCACGGCTTTCCTCTTCATTTTTCTAATTAAAATCAGATGAAGAGGGAAAATGATTAATATGATGAATTACACATTTCAATATTTAAGGGCTGGTTTCCTCTGGATCATTTTCCCTGTGATGAAGCGCTCCGCTGATGTCTCATTTTGCTTGGGTACAGACTCAGACTATACTTAAGCCAGCAAGTAAGGCCCTTATAGGATGAAATTGTATTTTGAGGTCACAGAAATGGGGTAGTTTTAAGCAATGAAAAAATCCAAAAATTGTGAAGGTTAAGTGGAGTCCAAAAGATAAAGAGTTATGTATCAAAGGCATTACATACGGATTATGGCAGGCAGAATGATGGTCGCCAAAGACTTCTTTGATCTTGTCTCTCCAGCTGTGCTGTTAAAGGGTTAAAGGGGGTTATTAACTTTATAGGCAGGCATAAAGATGTGCACGATCTGTCTTGATATGGGAGACTATCCTGATAATCCAGTTGGCCCTCTGTTACCACAGTAGCCACTGTAAGTGAAAGAAAGCAGCAGGGGAGTAAGTGTGGCACAACATGAAGAATCAATCAATGGGCTTTGGGGTCAGAAAGGACCTGTGACTCAAGTAAATGCAGGCAATCGCTAAAGCTAGAAAAGGACAAAGAAATACATTTTTCTCCTAGACCCTTCAGGAGGAAATTAGCCCTACTCGTATTTTGGTTTTAGTTAGTAACAATCTTTTTGACTCTGACCTCTGGAACTGTATGATAATAATTTTTTGTTTTAGTCATCAACTTTGTGGTAATTTTAATGCAATAATAAGAAATAATAAAGGATATTTTCTCTATACTTGAAGCAAAATAAAAGGTTTAAAACAGAAGCTAGGGTCTGAGGAGGTGCTCTAGTAATTAAGAACATTGGCTGCTTTTCCAGAGGACCTAGGTTCAATTCTCAGCATCTAGATGGCAGTTTACAATTGTCTGTAACTCCAATAACAGGGATCTGATGCCCTCTTCTGGCTTCCCTGGGCTCTAGGGAAGCATGTGGTGCACATACATACATGCAGACAAAACACCCATACACATGGAATTAATTAAATAAATGTAACAGAGCCTAGCCCTTTGATTATTAGTTCAATAAGTGCTTACAGACCCTTTGTTAGATGCCAGCCATAGGCCAAGCCTCACAGACCTTAGGACTTGTGAACACAGGCAAGCGAATGATTAAGATGGTGTTACAGAATTCTGTGAGTCCCAAAGTGGATGAAAGAGTTAACAAATTGGGGCACTTTTAAAGTAAGAAAGGCAACACTGATGAATGCTGAGCTTACTTTTACAAAACAAATGTTGTCTGGTAGAAAGGTAACAACCTGCGAAGAACAGTCTGTAAGAAAACCTACATCTGAGAATAAGGTTTCTGTTCAAGCAGAGCAGGAAATACCAGGCACGATGGGGTTGAGAAACAGTGGGGTGATTGCAGTAACGATTTACAGAAATGAGTTTTAAAAAAGTATATAATATCTCCTAAGTGTCTATGATTGGGAGTAATACAAAGTTGTGGAATAGAAGTGCTATGAAGATGGCTGACATTTCAAAATGATTTTCTTTCCTACAGATTCAAATTTCATTTAGTTTAATTAAAACTTTTGAAAAAGTTTGAAATTTTTTTCATTTAATCATTACAACTTTATAAAAGTTATTATTACTTCCATACTACAAATGAGAAAACTCTGATAGGGACAAATTAAAACAGCACAACCATGGCCACACAGCTAATCCTGGGTAAGCTGATAAGGCCAGCTTACCAGATCGGTCGGTGCTGGATAAGGAGTTAGGCTGAAAACCGGAACCAAGACACACACACTGTATGTTGGGTTCACAGGGGCCAAAGTGCCCTTATTCTCAGTTTCTTACACCCTTCCTCACCAGAGGTTTATGTGCAGTTTCCAAGGCAATGATCACAAGGGGCCAATCAGGTGTGCATACAAGCATGAGGTTGATGATCACAAGGTAGAAGGCATAGGTACAGTCACATGGTTACAATCAGTCAAGGTTAATTAACCACAAAACAGTCATCCTGCCTTGTGAGATTAAAAAAGTTTCTTTAAGTAATCTTTGACTTCCCTGTAACGAGCTGTCTCTGGGCTTGTCTTTTTTATGACTTAGCCTTGCTCAACAGCTGACCCAAGTGAGACAGAGGCATTTAGCCAAAGGCACACAGCAGAATTTGAGCTCCAGGTCAGAGGGGCTCCCCACAGTATGCGCTACACTGCTTCTGTTCTGGAAAAGCACAGGAAGGCCCTATGCCACAAAATAAAGTAATAAACTCCATAACGGGCAGAACTTGGAGAAAGAGGTAATATGGATATGTAGAGAAAAACAAGGGGTGTTTATTTTTAAACAGTCACATAATTTACGATAGGATTAAAAAACAAGGACAGCATGAACGAGTAGAGAGAAAATTCTTTTGAAATGTTAGCCATCTTCATAGTACCTTACGTCTACACCAAAGCTTTTTATTAATTGCCCCCCCAGCTTTACTATAAGTCTCATGGATAATTAATTTCTTTTTAATCACTAATTGGATACTTTAAAATTATGTTTTTATTGCTGAACAATTTAAGTATTTGATAGCATAGAAGAACTCCAACACCAGTCATATTTGCAAATAAATTAAACATATTAAATATTAAATCTGGCAAAAGTGACAATGGAAATAAATGTCCATCAATACAATTGACTACTAGACAACTTATTAAAATCATAATCAAACAGTCTATAACAGTGCAAGGCACTGTAAGAGCATTGTATGTTCAACTCATTCATTGCTTATAAGAGCTCCACATGGTGGGAGTGTGCTTGGGATTTTGAGCACTTTCTTGAATGTGCAAGGCTCTAGGTTCATTGCCAGGACCTTACAACAAACAAAGCATGTTATATGTAATACTGACTTCTCATTATACTAAAAAGGAAGCTGATGCAGAAACATAAAATAACTTACTCAAAGTTATGAAAACTAGCAAGAGCTTGAACTGGAATGTGAACCAGGCAGGTTATGAACCACTGGCTGCTTTTACAACACCAGACCAAGTTGTTGTTCCCATTCACATAACATCACAGCATATGTATTTCTTACATCTAGTGAAAAAGACCCAGAATTAAATATCCCAAGAGAATAAAACGAAAAAGGATAAAACAATACAAAAATGTCAACAGTCTCTAGGTGGTATACTGAGGATTTTTTCCTTCTGTTCATTTTATAAATAATGAACATAGTCTAACTTGGTAACTCATAAAAATACTTTATAGAGTCAAATTGCATCTTGGAGCTTCTGTGACTTTGTGTAGTTAGTTTTTGTTAACCTGGGAACTTTAATTAAGGAGTTGCCTCTGTCAGACTGGCTCATGTGCATGCCTTTCAGGTACTTTCTTGATTGATGACTGATAGGAGAGGGCCCAACCCATGTGGGCAGAGCCACCACTAAGCATGTGGCCCTGGATTATGTAAGAAAAAGAGGCTAGAAATTTGAAAATTATTTAAGTATATTAACTAGTACAAACAGAACGTTCTGGAAAGTATATATGCAGTGTGATTTTTAATGCTGCTGGTTTACTGAATTATCTTCGGTTTCAACAATGTTTATACAAAAAGATGAAAGTGGAGTATCTTGTGCTCCCTTTCATTCTGTTCCTCCCCCACCCTATCATTGGTTTTGCTTCTTTGTAGTAGCCATGACACTCAAACTAATCAAACTACTATACACCTCTGCTTTCTTGACAGTAGATGCACAAACAGGTGATACATTTTGTAAATGTATCTATACATTTTGATAATCTATACATTTTGTAAATTTGCTTTTCTGATATTTAAAACACATTTTCTATATAGACATTTAAAATGATAATCGAGTTCTTGAGCTAGCATACACTAAGGCACTTTAGTCCTGTGTCTGTGGGTCCCAAGGCTTATAGCTAAGGAATAAAAGGGAAGCCTACCTGACACTGGGACCTGACAGCTGTGGTATTGGGAACTATGGGTGTGAACCTAGCTAGGAAGGCCAAGCCTCTTTCCAAGTTGGTTGGCTTTCAGAAAACAAAGTTTTATTTTGATACTCCTTGTATTTATTTCTATGTCTAGTTAGATTTTAATTTGAAAGCCTCAAACCAATACAGGTAGGAGTCAGATTACTAAACAAGATACCAAATAAAACATTTAAAACAAACCAACTTATTTCTCTTAAACAAACAAACAAAACAAACTTCTATGGTATCTCAGATGAAGGAAAGAATGCCATAAAATCAGACTCATGTCAGGTGAGGAGGAGCACGGAGACATATGCAGAATGTTTTGTTTAAAAAGACAGGATGTTTGATCAAACCTAGTTTTAAATGAAGTTTTACAACTCTGAAACTTACTTGCAGGCATTTTTTATCAGAATGCTAATAGCCTTGTCTCAGTTTTCTCTTATCAGAATGAGGAAGTTTCATAATAGAAACTTTCACGTTACTCTTCACTTAATTAAAAAAAAACAAAACTTGTGTATCAAAAAAGGGTGCAATCTATATGCATATAAACAGAATTATGATGAGATCAAATGTGGATAATAAAGGTAAAAGGGTTTTCAAATTTATTATTTAATTACTAACAAACCTAACTTTCAAAAGGTACATTTTAAGGTGTTGAATGTTTCCAAAAGAAAACCATTAATACCCAATAATCATGGCATACAAAAGGAGTAGCTTTTCAGATTGGATATGCTGTGAGATATGAGCACAACATACAGGAAGCCATGAACCTATTTCTCAAGTCTGAAGGCTGCTAGATTTGAGGACTAAAGGAGGGTAATGAAATCAAATTTAGACTACTGCTTTTCCAAGGGTAAAAACTATCTACGGAAACAAGTTATACCTGAGATTTTTGCCCTTGGGCTTCTATTCCTGGGAAGAGCTCCATCCAGAGACTGAGCAGAGTGAAAAGGTTGACTTTAGAAAGCCTTGGAATTTGACCTACAAAAGAGAGGGCAAGCACTTCAGAATTTCTCTAATGATGATGAGAGAGCTAAGCTCAAAGCCACTTGTGAGCTGCAAATGGATTGGCAGGTAGGCGAATCATAGCTTCATTAGCAAGAGTGGCCACAACCTCACTTTCGGTATCCTCCCGTGGCTCTTTCCAAAGCTGGGTCCTTTTTTTCTCCAGCTCACCCCAGAGGTAAAGTAATACAACCGGAAATAATCCAAAAATTAAAATTAAAAAGAAAATTAAAAATTGGGGCAAGTCTTCGCCCTCTGACGTCGCCGTGGTGCACAGCTTTTTGTTTGTTTTGTTTTTTAGTCTCTGCGTTGGAACAAGGCACTGCTAAAAGGGTGAATCTTCGCACCCTTGAGAGAAGCATCATATGCAGTGAATTTAGCAATCAAAACAAAAGCGCAATTTCATGCTCTTCAGCCCCAGGATACTGAATCTAGGTCCTGCAACCAGGAAGGCAGGGCAGGGCAGGACGTGCGCCTGGCAAGGAGACCAGGGAGCAGCGGGCGGGCGGCCTGGCGAGAGTCCACAGGGAGACACGGAGCAGACAGGGCGCCGGGAAGGAAGGGAGACAGAGCTGGCAGGCCGGGAGGGAGGCACCGTGCAGGGAGGGTGCCGAGAGCGGGGAAAGACACAGGCCAGGCCGAGAGGCAGGGCGGGAGAAGGCGGCGGGAGCAGCGCCCCGCACTCACCCGTCATGCTGCCCGTCTGCGTGCTTACTGACCGCCCGGGCCCGGAGCCCTCCAGACTCTGCATCTGACCCGCTTCTTTCATCCCCAGCCCAGAGGCCTCGGCCCAGGACAGCTCGTCCAGTCAGGCATGATAAGAACCCGTCGACTTCCCTACAGCCGCCTCCGCGGCCTGTCAGCAACCGCTCGTTCTGCGCAGCGAGATGACGTCTCGGTACTCCCGTCGCTTCCGGCGCCTGACGTGACGTCAGCGCCCGGCGTGCTGCGGTGGGAGGGCTTGTCCGTGTTGGTCAGTCTCATGCAGATGTTTGGCTGCTGTGTTCTGTGGTTTCTGCAGAAACAAGGGCACTTTAAGTTTTCTTGGCCCGGGACCGCAGGTGGTACAGCTCGTGGGGAGAAGGGAGGACCAGGGCGGAGGACTTAGGCAGAGAGGGGCGAACTTGGAACCGGACTGGGGAGGGAGAGAGTTGGTAGTCAGACCCTGGCCATCAGAGGTGGGAGGATCCCAGGGGATTTTGTTCTGCTTCGTTAGAAGTGTGTGTTTGTAATGAATAAAGCATTAAAAACAACAGCTGAGTCTTGTAATGTGTGTGTGTGTGTGTGTAATGAATAAAGCATTAAAAATAGCAGCTGAGTCTTGCAATGTGTGTGCTCGCTTTAAATGAGATGTATTGCTGTTTTCTGCCGTCTGGGTCTGTGCTCCAAGCCTTCATTCTTTGGGGGCCAAAAGGTAAATGTTTTTTTAAAAGACAATTGCTTTCTTAAAGGCTGCAGCCGTTTCTCAGTGTTGTATCTAAGCTTTGAAGCCTTTTGTAACCGTTCGTTTTCACGGTTAACTTGACTACGACCCTGTGTCCCTTTTCTGGCTTTTGGCTGTTACTGAGAAAGATTCCTAATGTAACTTTTTAAAATCCCCTGACACCAACTCTGTGCTCACTCTTCCCCTGACACCACCCAACCAACACTTGGTGTTCACTTATTCCCTGTCACCACCCAACTCTGGTACTCACTCTTCTCCAGCACCACCCAGCTGTCTTTTCTAACAGACACACTCTCTTAAATAGCTCTCCTGAAGCTGTGCCCAGCAGTCTAAGCATCATGTAACCATAAGGCAGGCTGTACAGTACAAAAAGCTTGGCAAAGCTTTTAGCGGTATGTATATGTATGTGTATGTATGTATGTGTGTGTGTGTGTGTGTGTATATATATATATATATATATATATATACACACACACACATACTTTTTTTTTTAATGACAAATGAGGCAACACCAAGCCTCCAAGGTGGTTCCTTTTGTTTTATTTTCCCTACATTAAGGAGGCAACAGCAAGCCTCCAAGCTATTTTGGATTAGGATTAATTTTTATATGAATATTTTTATCAGATGAGAACAAAACCATGAAAACATTAATGGAAAACAGGACTTAGTCACAACATGTTTGATGATTAATGTTTATAAATTCCTAAGGTTATAATTGAAAGAGTTTTTGCAGAAGGGCATCCTAGCAAAAAGGGGCCAAGGAACACTTCAAACTCACCATGCAAAAGAATCCACGTGAGAGATCATTGTGGGTAGGGATGGGAAGGGAGACAAAGTGGCTGCTTCAGAGAGGGGATAGGTATAGACAGCGCCATCGCTGGACTGGCGGGATGGTGCCCTTTTTAAAGGGATGGGATATGGAGCATGCACAGTGTGCCGCCTTCACCGTTAGAGATGACATGGGCTATGGACGTGCTAACTCACTGAAGGCAGTGTAGGGGGATGAGGAATGGGCGTTTCTTTCTGCAGCTCTTGGTATGCTCAACAATAATGATCTATTGAGGCTGATTTAAAAACTGATGCATATTTAAAGATGTGTATCTAATCACTTAATGTCTTCGCTATCTTTGTTAAGTTTTATGTATTTGGAGAGGCTGAGTCATTAAAAAAACTTCTTGTTGTTTTGTTTTTGTTTTTGTAAGATAAGGTTCCAGGTCTGTTTGGACTGTATTTTAATACTAAAAATTTTTTTTAATTCAGAAAGTATAATTTTTAAGGCTCAAACTTAACAGGCATAAAATTATAAAATCCTAATCTTACAAATGTTACTAACTTACTGTAAACCATTAAAGATAACTAAGATATACAAGTCAATGGTCAGTCATGTTAAGTACAAATGTAATTCATTTACAGAGACAAAAATATATTTCCCATTATATAGCCTGTGTATGTTGTCAAAATTAAGCCAAATGCACGTAACTCAAAAACAAGTTTAAAGTGAACTTAAAATTTGTTTAATGTAAAATAGTATTCAAAATCAGGTATATGTTTTTGAAACTGTTTTTAAAAACAGTTGAATGCTTGAGTGAAATGGGTTAAATTGACAATACACTTTCGTGGCAGGAAATCCCCAGGCTCAAGTAGTTCCCCTGGATGAGGTGCGACCTCACTAGGGTAAGCTGTTACGTTAGCCTCCTTACAGGACAAGGATGCATGGGGAAAGAAGACACAACAGAGGTCTGCTGCTTCTGCCTCCAATTCTGTAGGACTGACTAGATTCATCTTGTGGGCCAAAATAAAATAAATAAAATAAAAACTCCTCTGTCTACAGGAAAGATGAATTCCTCCTCATGTCTCACATACCAAGGGGAGGAACCCTTTTGCCCAATGGAGGATCTTAGAGACTGCACCCACATCCTCAATGTCTCAAACAACTGAGAGGCAAATAGCAATTACTCTGCCTTCAGTGTCTCCTGAACTGACACAAGAGGTGCTGTGAACAGGGGAGCCCTGTACATAAGCTACCGCTGACTAGTATGGGACCTGCATCTTTACCTGGCTTTCAGTTCTTCCCCTTAGCAAAAGCTAATTCCAGGGCTTCATACCGAACCACTCGTGTTTCCTGATTAAAGGAGGCTGCCAGATACTCTGCCATCGGACTCACAGGTTTGGAAAGTTATCCAAAATATCCAAGTGGTATCTTTGACAGACGGTTTTATACCTGTAGAGTCAACAAATGGTTCTATTAAGTGATATCCCAAGCCTTCAGATTCTTCTAGAGGATATGATTTGGATGAAGGAGGTTCTTTCCAACCTGAGCTCACCTATGGTGCTTTGAGAATATAATCTAGTCTCTATTCAAATAGAGCCCCAGCCCAAGTGGTGCTCTCTTATCCTGAAGCCTGCCAGGAGCATAAGAGCTTGGACAAAGAAGTATTCATTTTCTTTTCATCAGTACTTTGCAATAAAGCCCAGGGTCACTGCACTGAATGTTCCTGAGTCAAAAAGAGGCACTACTGTTCTCCAGGAGCCAAATGATGCCTGTGCATGTTCCCTAAGAAATCACCAAAGCCAATATTTGTTAAAGTTTATTTTATTTGGTTATCTTGCTTTACAAACTGTGCTTCTAAACAACCGATCTATTGTTCAATAAAATGATGTTAAGAAATATGCTTATTGCTGTCAATATGTGGTAACAGAGAGGTGCCTTAACCTTTTTTGGTAATTTAGTCTATGTTACATGTAAATTATCTACTACAGATTTGACATGACTGTTAAAGCTCTCTTCTTTCATCTGCAGGTTGAGTATAAGGAATGAAATTGTAAAGAATTTTTAAAGTTTCTGTTAATAGGGATAATTTTAGAAAAGCATTCTGGTTGTTCAGTGTAAACTTTGTAAAGTGTATTTACTCTTGACATGAAAGCCACTGACTTGTGTAGTAACTTAGGGTGTTCTAGAATGTTCTAAAGAAGTGCCCTTGAGAAGGGAGCAAAGTAGTCACTGTCTCTAGGAGTATGTATACTTTTTGAATTGGAAATAATTTCTTTTAGGGAAACACAACTTAAATTTTCTCCTTTCATAGTCTGACAATGTAAAATATATTTACTTTATAATCTTGGAATATAAGTATGACAGTTTTATGTTAACAAAACTGTATTGTCATGTTTTCAAATATGAGACATGGTCATTTAGGGTAATAGTCCCCATTTTTAGAATTTTACTTTATCAAATATTTTCTAACCAAAAATTTAGTTTTACTTAAGATACTCTGTTTTTGTTCATTAAATTATAGCTGCTATTGTTAATATTTGAGACAAATATACAACGTTCATCATATGGGGAAGCAAGGGATATTACTTAGACACTTTTTTTTTTAGATTCATTCTTCAGATGCTGACTTTAACCAACTTCTTTTACAAAGCTTACAAGTGCTTTCTCCTTATTCAGGATCTGATGTAACAAACAGCTAATTACAGTTACCTTACATTCTACAGAACTCTGATACATGGTCCAGGAAGTTGTACAATGTTAATCTGGATGTAAAATTTCTTTATCTTTTCTTTGTTTTTTCTTTCTCCCCCTTTTCAGAGACAGAGTTTCTCTGGCTCATCCTGGACATCCTGCAACTTTCTCTGTAGACCAGGCTAGCCTTGAACTCAGAGATTCAACTGCCCTTGCCTCCTAAGTGCTGTGATTAAAGGCATGTGCCACCACCACCTGGTGGATGTAAATGTCCTAATGTTCCTCACAAAGTTATACAGTTATTACCTCCTGACTTGTTCTGAATCTTTGCCAACTGGTAAGTTTATCATGGCCCCTTGGATTGAACCTTTCCGGAGGCACTCTAATTGCTGCACCCCTTGTCAATCTTTTGTCAGCCTTGAGACAGCACCCCCAAACTCTGAAAGCAGCTTGGGTGACTGATGGACCATGGGGATCTGATCCAGCCCTCTTTTGCCACTCTGGGCATTCTTTTTGGAACTCAAATCTAAAACAGCTGAAGTGAAGTCTTCTTTGCATCAATTAACCTTCCTGTCTCACCAGCTCTTTAAAAAGCTTAGAAAAATCTCAGATCAACTTAACATTCTTCAAGACCAGCTTAATTCCTAGGCTGCTATAGTATTCCAAATTTATAAACAAGATCTGACTACTGCTAAGGATAGAATTTGTGCCCTCCTCCATGATGCAACTTACGCACCAACAAATTCTTATGAGTTTGTGATGGGGCCTTAGAGACGAGGGCTAGACAAAAACTTAATAATAAATCTCCTATACATGGGCTCTAGTTCCCTCCCCTCTAGCTCCTCCCCTTGACCACTTCATTTCCCCTTATTATCCTCATACTGTTAATTCCTCCTGGAGAGAATAAGACCACTACCAAAATTTTTGAGGCAAATTTGAAACAAGCTTTCCTGAATACTGGCCAGGACAATGGACAGTGGACAGGCCCATTACTGAGATTACTAGAGTATCTAGAGATACTAGAAAATGGTGGGGAAATATATTAGTCAAAAGCATATAAAGGTAAAACCCACAAGGCTATGTACTGCCCACCTTTGTCCAATCAGGGACAAGCATGCATTCCAACCTATTTCCTGCCTATGTACCTCCTGCTTATGTGTGAAGCACATCCTGTGCAGTTGGGTCAACCAACCTTATTTATAGAAGTGAAAACACATGACTTGTTAATATTTTATGAGCAACAGCCTCCAGCATTTCAGGAAGTTATTTATCCTTGGGCAAGTGGGGTTTACAGGTTAAAGGCATTTTGTTGTTTTATAGATCTCTTAGGCACAGTTAATTTAAAACTTAAAACATAACTTTAGCTCTTACAATACTTGTATCTTTTACATGTTTTAATGAACTTCACCTATGCCCAAACAAAATGTTCCACGCAAGCTCCCCCAATAGCTCTCACCCTACAACAGCTCCATTTGTTCCTGATACATCTGCAAAGGACCATTTAGATGCTGTAGAGAAACTCTGCCTAAAAAGGGTTCTTTGTCCTTTCATACCAGGTTAGATACAATTCTTTTTCTTTCTTTCTTTCTTTTTAAATTAAAAAAAAAATATTCTCTCGTATAATATATCCCAATCCCTATTTCCCCTCTCTCCATCCCTCCCAGTACACCCTCCCCTCTCCCCCAGTTCCACTCTCCCTCCACCAACCTTTAGAAAGGAGAAGCCCTCCCAGGGATATCGGCCAAACAGTAAAACAAGATACAGTAAAACTAGCTACAAACCCTCATATCAAGGCTGGGTGTGGCAACTGGGTAGGAAGACAAGGGTTCCAAGAGCAGCACACCCACCCCTACTGTTAGGAATGCCATAAAAACACCAAGCTGACGACCATAATACATATGCAGAAAACATAGTACAGACTCAAGCCAGCTCCATGATTGCCACCTTAGTCTTTGTGAGCCCCTATGAGCCCTGCATAGTTGATTCTGTGGGCCATCTCCCGATGACCTTGATCCCTCTGGTTTTTATAATCCTTTTTTGTCTTCTTCCATAGGATTCTCTGAGCTTTGAAGGGAAGAGCTAGTGGAGAGCTCCAATTTGGGCTCCCTTTCCACCCAATATTTGGCTATGGGTCTCTGCATTTGATTCCCATTAGCTGCTGGAGGGACCCTCTCTGGTGACAATTGGGCGAGGACTGACTTACGAGCATATCAGAATATCATTAGAAATATTTATTTACTTACTTACTTACTTATTTATTTATCTAGTCATGTTTTTGGTTCTGCCCTAGGTCTCAGGGCTCTCCAGCCTCTGGTTCTTGGCCAGCTAGGCATCTTGGGCTTCCTCTCATGGCATGGGTCTCAAGTTAGACCAGTCATTGGTTGGCCACTCTCACTAGTTCTGTGCCACCATTGCCCCAGCACATCTTGCAAGAAGGAACGATTGCAGATTGAGAGTTTTGTGGGTGGGTTGAGGGCCCGGTCATTAGAAGCCTTGCCTGGTTACAGAAGATGGCCGGTTTAGGCTCCATATCCTCCATTACTAGGAGGCCTCACTATGGTCACCCTTGTAGGTTCCAGGGACGTTCCATTGTACTAGGTTTCTACATCTCCTCCAAAGTGTCCCCCAATTCCTACCATCTCTCCCTGTACTCTCTCCCTCCACCCCTCCCCTCAGCTGATCCCTCCTGCTCCCTTCCCCATCTGACCCCAGTCCACCTTCAATCTATTTTATTTTATTTTATTTTATTTCTCCTTCCCAGGGAGATCCAACCACCACCGCCACCACCGCCACCCTGAGCCCTCCTTGTTACCTAACCTCTCAGGGTCTGTGAATTGGAGCGTGTTTATCCTTTTCTTAACAGTTAATATCCACATAAAAGTGAATGCATACCATATTTGTCTTTCTGAGTCTGGATTATCTCATTCAGGATGATTTTTTTTCTCATTCCACCCATTTGCCTGTGAATTTCATGATGTCTTTTTTTTTAACAGCTGAGTAATACTCCATTGTGTATATTTACCACATTTTCTTTATCCATTCTTTGATTGAGGGACAATCTCAGAAACAATGTAGATTGTTTCCATTTTCTGGCTACTATGAGTAAAGCCTCTATGAACACAGTCGAGCAAGTGCCCTTGTGGTAGAATAGAGCGTCCTTTAGTTATATGTCGAAGAGTGGTATAACTAGGTCTTGGGGTAGACTGATTCCCAATTTTCTGAGAAATCGCCATATTGATTTTCATAATGGCTTTACAATTTTACAGTCCTACCAGCAATGAAAGTCTGTTCCATATCCAGCATGAGCTATCGCTTATGTTATTGACCTTAGTCATTCTGACAGATGTAGGATGAAATCTCTAAGTACTTTGATTTGCATTTCCCTGGTGGCTAAGGATGTTGAACATTTCTTCAAGTGTTTCTCAGTCATTGAGCTTCCTCTATTGAGAATTCTGTATGTTTCCCCATTTTTTAATTGGGTTATTTGGTTTGTTGATGTCTAGTTTCTTGAGTTTATATATATAATATATGTATATAAAATATATATTATATATAACATATTATTATAATGTGATAATAATCATTATTATATAATTATATTACATACAATAAATATATAATATATAATTATAATAATATATAATATAATAATTTTACATATATATATGATATTGGATGTCTATCAGATGTGGAGTTGGTGAATATCTTTTCCCAATCTTTGTCACTTTGTCATTCTTTGCCTTGTAGAAGCTTTTCAGTTTCATGAGGTCCCATTTATTAATTGTTGATCTTAGTTGATCTTAGCCTACCTTAATGGTGTTCTGTTCAGTAAGTCTTCTATGCCAGTGAATTCAAGACTATTCCCTACTTTCTGTTCTATCAACTTTAGTGTATCTGGCTTTTGTTGAGGTCTTTGATCCACTTGGACATGAGTTTTGTGCAGGGTGATAAATATGGATCTATTGCGTTCTTCTACATGCAGATATCCAATTAGAGCAACACCATTGGTTGAAGATGCTTTTTTTTTTTCCATTGTGTATTTCTGGCTTATTTGTAAAAAATTGGGTGTCCATAAATGTATGGATTTATTTCTAGGTTTTCAATTCAATTCCATCGATCAACCTGCCTATTTTAATGCCAGTACCATGCAGTTTTATTACTATTGCTCTGTACTACAGAGTGTCTGTACTCGTGGACTCACAGAGGCCTGCCAAAGCAGCGGCAGGAAGCGGTAAAACCCACAGCCCAGACTCCTTGCCATGTTGCTGTCACGCCCCTCCCAGTTTCTTGTAGCTTCTTGGCCTGGAGCAGGATGTGGCCCAGGACTCCCGACAAGAAGCCAGCAGCTATGGCAGGACAGCACGTGGCGAGGGGATTCCACCGGCGGGACCTACATGTACTCACTTATAAGTGGATGCTAGCTGTTACGTAAAGGACAATTGTACTATAAGTCACAGACCGCAAGAAGGGAGGGCCCCAGTGTGGACACATGGATCTCCCTGGGAAGGGGAAACAAAACGGATGTTGCAGATGGGCTGGGGGAGGGTGGGAATGACAACAGGAGGGACCAGGCTGGGGGAGAAGGATGGAGAGAGAGAGAGGGAGGGAATATAGGGAGAGATGATCAGAATTGGAGGGCATTTAGTGGGTGACCTGGAGACGTAGTGCAGTGGAAACTCCCTGGAACCTGAGGGTGACTCTAGTGAGGATTTCTCGTAATCCACATTACTAGGGGATTACTAGGGAGCCTGAACAGCCCATCTCTTGTAACCAGACAAGGCTTCCAGGGGTGGGACTCCGACACCAACCCAGCCACTAAACCTTCAACCTATAACCTATCCTGCCTGCAGGATCTGCTGGGGCAATGAAAGGGCAGAACTCCATGTCAAGGGAGGGAGCCCATGCCTGACACTGCAGGGCTGGCCAGGAACTAGAGACTGGAGAGCCCTGAGATGATTCTTAATGATAATCTGCTACGCACATAGATCAGTGCCTAGCCCAATTATCATCAGAGAGGCTTTCTCTGGCAGCTGATGGGAGCAGATACAGATGCTCAGGGCCAAACACTGTGCAAAGCTTGGAGAACCTGTGGAAGAGAGGGAAGAAGGGACTGCTGGGACCGGAGGAGTCAAAGACACCAGAAGATCAAGCCCCATGGAGTCAACTGACCTGTTCTTAGGGGCTCACAGAGACTAAAGCAGCAAACATGGAGCCTGCATGGCCCCCTACATATATTGTACGGGTTTCTGGCTTGGAGTTCTTGTAGAACTCTTACAAATTAGTGTGGGAAAGTCTCTGACCCTTTTACCTATCCTTGGGACCCCTTTTCTCCTGAGGTAGGGGCTTATGTCCAGCTTTGTTCCATCTCCTTATGCCTTGTTACCGTGGTAACCCTGGGAGGCCTGCTCTTTTCTGAGGGGAAGTGGGGGCGGGTGGGTGGTAGATCTGCGGGAGAGAGGAGCTGGGGAGAGCTTGGAGGAGTACAAGGAGGGGAGAATGGGAGTCTGGATGCATTATCTGAGAGACAAAATAATAATAATTGAAGAAAGGGAAAAATAAAACTATTTTTTTTTTTGTAGAATTCAATGAAAATGAAAACACAACATATTCAAACCTACAGGACACAAAGAAGGCAGGTCTAAGAGGCAAGTAAGTGCCTACATAACAGGAGCAGAGAGATCTCATATTAGCAACCACCTGAAAGCTCTAGTACAAAAAGAAATAACACCCAGAAGAAGTAGATGGCAAGAAATAATACAACACAGGAATGAAATCAATAAAATAGAAACAAAGAGAACCATACAAGGAAATGAAACAAAGAGCTGATTCTTTGAGAAAATCAATAAGATCGACAAAGCCTTATCCAAATTAATTAAAAGACAGAGAGGGAATATCCAAATTTACAAAGTCAGAAATGAAAAGAGGTACATAACAACAGTGGCTGAGGGAATCCAGAGAATCATAAGGACATATATTAAAAACCTGCACTCCACCAAATTGGAAGATCTAAAAGAAATGGATAGCTTTTCCTATAGGTACCATTTACCAAAGTTAAATCAAAATCAGATAAGCAATTTAAACAGACCTATAACCCTAAGTGAAATAGAAGCAGTCATTAAAAGTTTCCCAACTTGAAAAGGCTCAGGGCCAGATGGTTTTAGTGAAGAATTTCAAAGAAGAGTTAACACCATAGTCCTCAGATTATTCCACAAAATAGAAACAAGGAATATGACCCAATTCATTTTATGAGGCCACGGTTACTCTGATACCCAAACCAGAAAATGACCCAACAAAGAAAGAATTACAGACCAATTTCCCTTATGAGCATAGATGTAAAAATATTTGCAAACTGAATTGAAGAACATATCAAAAATATCATCCACCACGATCAAGTAGGCTTCATCCCAGAGATTCGGAGATAGTTCAACATACTTAAATTGACAAATGTAATCCAACATATGAACAGACTGAAAGACAAAAACAACACGATCATCCCATTACAGGTAGAAAAAGCCTTTGACAAAATCTATTTTCAATAAAAATCCAGAGATGATGGAAGCTTACGGTGCGAGGCTAGGAGTTCATCACGGTTCTTCTCTTTATGGTTTTGGAGTGTTTGGCTGGTGAGTGGCATTACAGATCACCTCTTATTCCCCACCACCACCCTGCTTTTTTCCCCAGCCAAAAATGATCAGAGCTCCCCATGTGCTCTAGCTCAGAGCACTAGATAGCCTGGGCCCCTGGAGACCCCAGCCATGGGGAAGAGTAAGTCTAAGACAGCCATTCGTCCCATACAGATGGTTTTCTACTATTATTAAAGCTCACTTTGAAGCTGGAAGGAACCCAAAGCCAGGCCGAAGGGGCGCCCTCGTAGGCAGCACAGGTCAGCTCTTCCAAGTTCAGCGTTCCTACTCCTCACTTAGCACCCCTGCCACTTCCTGCATGTATTCTTGTATTCTCTCCCCTGCCCTGGTCTCTGTGTGTAAGGAGATCCACAGCAAGTGAAGCCCAAGATGCGTAAGTCCACTTATTCCTCCTTCTGCAGGCCAGTGCATGTTTCTAAGAGAGAAAGCACCCTGAGACCACTCCATTCAGGACTGAAAGAGTGCTGAAGAGCCATGGAAAATGTTCTCCACATAACCAGCTTTCTCCCTCCTCATCTGTCCCCAATAGCACCCCAAAATTTCTGCATCTCACAGCAGCAGCACTTCTCTGTGTACTAATAAGCCTTTTGCACTAGGAATGCTCTTGATCCCACTGTCTTTACCCAATAGATCCATATCTAATAAGCAGTGCTCCAGGCATTTCTAACATATTCTAGCCAGTGTGTGTGTGTGTATGTGTGTGTGTGTGTATGTGTGTGTGTATGTGCATGCACATTAGAGAGAGAGAGAGATCAGTGCAAACAGCCACACCCACTGTGGGTTTTATTGCTTAAAACAGAGCATGCTCAGGGGTTTTCGACATAGAGCCAAGAATGGGTGAACCTGTCATGCTTGCCTGTAGGCACAGTAGGTGCCTGCAAAGGGAATAAAGATTTTATTCTGTGCCAGATATGAGTGGCTTCCTCCCTGCAATGCAGATTTGGACTCGGGCTCCTCTGAATGACATGTTCTACTTCGGAAGTGGTTACATGAATTTGTATTACACAATGCTAGATTAAAAGAAAGGCATAAATCACTGCATTTTCCAAATTTGTGGGTGGAGACATCAGGTAGACTTGTTATAGCAAGGCAGGGAATCTCTCCTGTAGGTTTCAGACGCTGTGCAATGACATTCTTAGTTTTTGGGCTAGTAGAAGGTAGTGCCTCTCTATATAATATGTTCCAAAGTTTTTACCTAATAGTCAAAAGGATGTTAGGTTTGGTAAAGAGGTGGGTAACAAATGTCTATTAACGGGCTTAACAATAGCCAGAGATAACCTGAGCTCCATGTCTACAGCATTCAGCCTCCCATGACCACAAAGTTCTAGTCAGTCAGGCTGCAGAATCTTCATCACAGGTGTGGTAGCATTTTTCAGGGCATTTAAGTTCCCACATACGTTTCTTCATCACAGTTTCTCATGCCTTTAGAAGACAGGAAAGTTGATGTGATTTAAAGTTTGACAGCTCAGTTTCATACATGGATAACCATGTTGTGGAAGCTTGCTTTTCAGAAACTTAGCATATAAAAATACCCCCAACGAGAAAATTCTGTCCAAGATGATCCTCTATGAGAAGTCATGTGCTTGCCTTCCACTTGCTAATGTGAATACAAGACCCTGAGCACCGTAGGACTGAGTAAGATATTGGGGTCACAGAAGTGACGTTTATGGACTAGGCTGGTATGGGGCATGCTGCCCTCTACTGGCGCTGTGGCTAAAGTGATTGTTACCGGTTTCCAGAACTGAGTTCTTAGTTTAGTCTCTGTGTGTAGCTTAAGATCTAGGCATGGTTCACATTCATTTGATTCTCAGGGAGTATAAGCCCGTCTGTTGTTTTTACTGCCCCATGACAAAAAATTAGGGGCACATGCATTTTGAAAATAATCTCTGGGCTGGGATTGTATCTCAGAAGCAGAACATTTGCTTAGCATTTTCAAGGCCAGTGGGTGCATCTCAAGCACCACCAGAAGGTAAAATATTCTTCTTGGAGCAGAAGAACATCAAACAGAAAGTTGTGGGCTTGAAACTTGTTTTCAAATTTTGTATTTATGTAAAGTCATGTAAAACAGGGCATCATTCAATAAAGAGAAATTGTCTTCTTTCTTTGAATATAACTGAATTACCTTATGATCACTTGACCAATAAGATGTTAGCTGTTAAACTTTGCAAAGGTTTTGAGCAGACAACTAGGCTTCTTTCTGAAAATAGAGCATGGTAAACTCTGATGATAATTCTTTGTAGAAAAGTGGAGATCCAGGAAATTCTAGAAATGCCTTTTGTTGTGAGAAAGGAACAGCCAGACAGCAAAGAACTCTTAGAGAACTCTAGAAGAACTTACAAGCCATGAGCAGTCAGCTTCCCAGAGATACCCACACCAATGAGTGAGTTACTGAATAGTTAGTACAAAAACAAGCATTTACTAAGATGCAATGCACCAGTCCTCACAGCAGGGCTCCGGGGGAGACTTATGGATGTGGCAATTTGTTCAATCATGTGTTCTGTTTCTTCTTCCTACCAAACCCCACATTCACCCAAGAACAAATTTCCCCCCCAAATCTGTGGTCCATCTTTTAAATTTCATCATGCTTTTTAGAGCTTAACTAGTTTTTTTTTTAAATTCCCAAATTCCAGAAGCTTCTAATCTATCTGGTAAAAGCAGAGGTATATAAATCATTTGTCATAACTTGTTTGGATGGATCAGTTACTTCTCTGAAACAGATTTTTTTTTTCTTTCTAGAATATTCTGAGGCATAATCCTGCTGTGTGTCTTAGATCTGGACTAAAGTGGGGCAACCCCGAATGCCCTTCCCTTCCCATTTCTCTTCCTCTTGTGGTCTACTCTGCATCTGGTTTCTTAGAAAGTGCAACCCTTCCAGTCTTCAATGTTTTCCATCGTGATTGTGGTGTCTTTGCTCAGCTCTCATGTGGGTTTTCTGACGTCTACTACTGACAGCTCTTTATGGACACTTGATGCTTATATCGATCCTTTCTCAGTGATTATGTCAGAAGATGACATCACACACCCATCACTGTAGCTGCCTGATGTTCTCCAACTCCTCTGAGCTCTTTCCATTAGGCTTGTTTTGCAGCTATCATCAACACAGCAAAGGCCAGCCCTACTTAGCTCCCACACTTAGATATCCGAATTGTATTATTGATAGAGTCTTTCACAGATATTTATGGAGAATTAAAATGCATTAACAGTGATGGAAAGTGCTTTGAGTTAAAGAAGATTACAGGATTTTTCTCTGACAAACTCTTCAGACTTTGAATTGCTCAGGCAGGCTATAGACACCAGGGGGCAGGAGAGGCTTAATTTCTGGCTCGTCTTGTGGAGGATACAGCGAGGTATGCACACTTGTTTCCAATGATGTGCTTATAGCTTTTCCACCTTTAACACCTGCACATTTCCTTAGGGTTTAGACCTTTTGTGGCAGATCTTGATAGTCCTCTTACATTATGCAAATATCTAATTGGCTCTGGCTTGGCTGGAAATGAAACACCTGGGTCAATCCTGCAGTTTTTGTCTGTGCCGTGTGATTTGCTCCCCAGGGTGTACTCTCCAGGACAGGTAACATCCTTGTTCTTCAGAATCTTAGCATGTATTCAAAGAGGCCTTAGAATCAGGGCATGTGGTCCTTATTAACCGTATAGCCCTAATACTGAAAATCATTAATTCTGTTGTGTGTGTGTGTGTGAGTGAGTGTGTGTGTGTGTGCGCGCACATGTGTGTGAGTGAGTGTGTGTGTGTGTGCATGTGTGTGTGTGCATGTGTGTGTGTGTGTGAGTGAGTGTGTGTGTGTGTGAGTGAGTGTGTGTGAGTGTGTGTGTGTGTGAGTGAGTGTGTGTGAGTGTGTGTGTGTGTGAGTGAGTGTGTGTGTGTGAGTGAGTGTGTGTGTGCATATGTGTGTGTGTGTGAGTGTGTGTGTGTGTGCGCGCACATGTGTGAGTGAGTGTGTGTGTGTGTGCATGTGTGTGTGTGTGAGTGAGTGTGTGTGTGTGAGTGAGTGTGTGTGTGCATGTGTGTGTGTGAGTGAGTGTGTGTGTGTGAGTGAGTGTGTGTGTGTGTGCATGTGTGTGTGTGTGAGTGAGTGTGTGTGTGTGAGTGAGTGTGTGTGTGTGCATGTGTGTGTGTGTGAGTGAGTGTGTGTGCATGTGTGTGTGAGTGAGTGTGTGTGTGTGCATGTGTGTGTGTGTGTGAGTGAGTGTGTGTGTGTGTGCATGTGTGTGTGTGTGTGCATGCGTGTGTGTGTGTGTGAGTGAGTGTGTGTGTGTGTGTGTGTGTGTGTGTTTTCCCCTAAATGATACTGGAAATTTCAAAGCAAGTTGCTTGACTGGGTAGTTTTATTTTCTAAGTGGCGATCTAATAACAATGCATCTTATCCTAGGGTGATTCTGAAGCACTTGACTGCTTTTATTGGAAAAGTCTCAGCTGCAGTTTGGGGAGAGTTAGGGTTTGTTGTACAAATGGTGGACAGGAGAATTATGAAAACGCCCAGTCTGTTTCTCTGGTAATATCTAGTGTGATGGTCCCAGGAGAGTTACCATCCCACTGACTCTGAAGACTTGACTACCCACGGCCTCCCTGCAGGTTCCTCCCTACTGCCCTACCTGCCTTATGTCAGGCTGTCTTCTGGGCTCATGCCTCCTTCTGCCTGGAACATCCCCTCACTCCCAGCAGAGAAGTGGCCTCTCCAAGGGAGCTCCCTTCACTGGCTTCCTTCTGGGTTGCAGTTAAACTCCACAAAGCATTCCTTGGGTCTTTCAGAGAGATGCTTCCATTCACCTGTCACTGGCTTTGAACACCAGGAGACTGGGAGGCCCCAGAAGCGAGGGCTTAGATCTCTTCTATCTCCCCCAAAGTCTGTCTGTGCAAGCTAAGAGTCCCTCTTCCCGGAGACTGTCATATAGAAACTGGAACCGCTCTCATTCCAGAGAATCCTGAGATACTTTTTCCCAAATGATACCAGAGGAAGGAAAGGCACTCGGAGGCCAGGAAGCATGAGCAGCCAGACTGGGTCCCTACTCAGCTCGTTCCCATTAACTTACACACCCTGTCAACCACACCTCCGCAAGGCTGTGTGCTCTTCAACTAATCTAAGCATTAAAACGGACATGTCCCTGGGTCTGTGTGTGCTTGTTTCTGAACTTTCCCATGTCATATAAATGTTGCTGGTATTTATTTGTTGAGTTGTTCTCCTTTTAACCTGTCTTTCCTTATGGGTTTGTTGGCGGTGACCCTGAGACGAAGGAAAGGGGTTTGCTTCTACATGCCCACCACATCGCATTTAAATCTCCATTTGTTCCTTCCTGTGCACCAATGTCCTTTTATCCCCAGTGATCTGCACTGAGCCTAGTCCGATAAATGATCACTGGATAAATAAAGTTATGGGCACACTAATAGTTGGGTCTGAGCTGCATGTTTCTGATGGCTTGGAGTCTGTGGGCAGTGATGATTGGCAGGTTTTACCTGGACCTTCAAAATTCATTCTTAGAGACAGTTAAACTTAGGGTATAAAACTGTCACATCTATCCCGCAAGGCACTTTCTAGTTCATCTAAGTATCTCTCAGAGGGTTCCAGAATATGAACAGATAACCACTCGGGCTGAGCATCCAGCAAAGGGCTCGCTTCCCCAGAGGCTGCATGGCAGGTTTCATCTCCAACCGTCTCACAGATGCGTGACAGTTTAATTTCTTGATATCGGCATAAGAAGTTTGCAGCAATGAACTTTATAAAGTTCAGCCCATTTAAACAACAAAATATCTAATATAGGAAGTAAGATGACACTACATTTCTTTGCATATTTCTTTTCCTGTGAGTGTCACTCTTTACACACACACACACACACACACACACACACACACACACTTTTCTTGTTCAGTTTTAAAATAGCAAGTCCAGCTGCTGGTAGACACTCTTCAGGGGTTTAAAAGTCACTAATCAATTTCACAGATGGAGGCAAAGCATTTTGCTGGGAAATATGTTGCACAGGACCTCCCGCGGCAGCCACAGCTCGAAGGAGCTAGAGATGCCGCCCCAGAGACTGTGATGAGGATGCCTGCAGGCTGAGCTTGAGGGCGGCTGCTTTCCTGGGCTTTGCCTCCTCTTTGCCCCTGACCCTTTCACTTTTGACAAACTGAGCCAGAAATGAGGAAATCCAACTTCAAGTGCTTCTGCAAGAGACTTTATGGTCTGAGACCAGACCTAATTTGAACACGGATAAAGCAGGCAAGCTTTCTCTTTCTCCCATAGGGTAGCCTGAGCAACATAGTGAGTTAGAGAGAGACAGAGACACAGAGACAGAGAGACAGAGAGAGAGAGGGACAGAGAGAGAGAGACAGAGAGAGAGAGAGAGAGAGAGAGACAGAGAGAGGGAAGTAGGGTATACACTACACATTGCTGGAACCGGGGCTGTTGTGCTCAGTGGAGGGGACATGGAATATGTGCTTAGCATGCAGAGGGAGGTCTTGGCATCTATCTCCAGCACTCTCTGTCCCCAAAGAATGAGCCCCCCCACACCTGTACCAGAGCTCTGGTGCAGTGCATTAGAGTGAGATCTGAGGTCTGCTCTTGTTGCTGGTGGTCCTGAGACGCTCATGAGAACGCTGCTCTCGTTCACTGAGGTATTTGCTCACTTGATCATGGTGTTGTATGAGAGAAAAGCACCCTTTTGCAGTTCCAGGGGTGCATCCCAAGCCTAGCAAAGCTATGCAAGGGCTCCACTGCTGAGCCACAGCTTCTTCTTGCTGTCTTGAAGACACACTGCTTTCCTCTTGGCTCTCCTCTGCAGGCAGCACTTTGGTGGGATCCAGTTGAGGGTAAATGAAGATCCACGAGTTGAATCATTGCTCTTGTGCAACTGTGTTTCAGGACGGCAGCTAAAAGGACTATATTGTGAGATCATTTTAAGGGATTTCCTTTCCTTGAGCCCCGTAATGTATTTCCCTGATAAGTGCTCTACTCATTCAGTGTGCTTCTACAGAGCATCTGTGAGCTGCTTCATAATGGGAATGTGACACTTCCTGCTCTGCAAACCTTTTCTCCTGAGAAGCAAGTTAGTTTAAAGACAAAGATGTCAGGATTTCAAGAGGAGGCAGCTTCCTCTGTTTCCTACCCAGAGCAATTGTATGTAGGAGATTTACCCATTCTCACTGGGGCCCTTGAGGTAACTCAGCAAAAAAAGAAAGAAAGAAAGAAAGAAAGAAAGAAAGAAAGAAAGAAAGAAAGAAAGAAAGAAAGAAAGAAAGAAAGAAGGAAAGAAAGAAGGAAAGAAAGGAAGGAAGAAAGTTATAGGATAAGAGAGAACTGAAGAGGAGGGATCTCTGAACTGGCACAAGCCTCAAATGTGTGTACTTGTGTATTTGTGTGTGTGTGTACTTGTGCATTTGTATGTGTGCATGTGTGCGTGTGTGTGTACTCCTGTATTTGTGTGTGTGTGTACTCACGAACTGGAGATAATCCTTACCTAACAGAAATGTAACATACCCACAGTTTCTCCAAATTCTAAATAGTGAAGTGCTAAAGTCAAAGCTAACACGCACCACCATAACAGATTTCTGTGGGGGGAAAAAAAAGAATAAAATTGATATAGTTTCAAGAAGTAATTGTTGATTCTATCCATTACCCACTGGCCCTACAACCATGTTACCAGTAACCAGAGCATCTTGGTGTTCTTTGCATTTTGTACCACCCTACAGGCTGGCTGGGTGTTTCTGCTTCTGCTGACCCGGGCTGGATTCCACGATTCCTCCCCTAGGCTGCTGTACTTCTGTGGCTGTAGTCACTTGATAGCTGCCTGGGCCTGTAGCAGCACATCACAATCTTTTACTTTCAATTTAAGGGTAGAGAAAGGAAAGATAGAAAGAAATCTTCAGGGCTTTTACAAGTGGCCTTGATATAGAAAGAGAAAGGTAGAAATCTTCACAGCCTCTTTTTAGACTGTCCTAAGCTTGAAGAGGACGAGCTGACAGTGAATCAAACTAGTGTCTCAGCTCATGGTCTGTAAACTCAATCCCTCCAACCTTTGTTCTCTTAAGAATTATCACATGATGACAGCAACCCAACCAACAAGCCACCAACCAACACCTACCCCAACTCTGGGGGCTTCTGACCTTTTATGCCCTAAGCCAAAAGTTCCCATAAACCCATGAGGCATGCAATCCCAAAGAAAAGCTACAGGTGCCAGAACGACTGCACCTAACCAAATTATAGCCACCTGCATCAAGCATTCCAAACCCAACTCATAAACAACTATACCACAGCTGGGGTGGGAACACAAACCTAATCCAAATGTCATTTTTCATTTTTAAAGAAACCAAAATAATGAAAATTTCTTCCAAGTGTTTCTCTACATGGGCCTGGCTGGTGGTATAGGCTATCTGCCCTATGGCATGGAGATCCTATTGTCTCTCTGTGATCTTTCACCTCCTAGCAGAGAACTGAACTTGCTCTCATGGCATGGGAGGGTGTGGTGGTGGTTTACATGAGAAATATCCCCCAGAGGCGCAGTATTTGAATAGTTAGTAGTGCTTCTGGGGAGGTATAGGAGGCGTGGCCTTGCTGGAAGGACATCACTCTGCCCAGGCATTGAGAACTTAAAGCTTTGCCCTTCTTCCAGTTTATTGTACTTCAGCTCGAATTGAAGATATGAGCTCTTGCCTTCAACGAGCCTAGATCCTGTTTGGAAAAAGATTACTTAGGATGTGAAGTAAAATCATGATGATCAGATGATAGTTCTCATTGTTTCACACCCAACTTTCACTCGTTCTGACTCCAACACGTGGCTACCTGGTATTGGTTTCTGGGTGTGGCCTCCCAAAGTCAGGTGGAGGAGATTATTCCCACCCATATTTGTTTAAAAGGGCTGCAGTATCCTGGAGACTGTTACACAATTTTTGTTGCTGCTTTTTGTTTTGTTTTTCAAGACAGGGTTTCTCTAAGTAGCCCTGGATGTTCTGGAGCTCGTTCTGTAGAACAGGCTGGCCTCAAACTCAGAGATCCACTGCCTCTGCCTCCTGAGTGCTGGGATTAAAGGAGCTCCACCCCTCCCCACCCCAGCCCCTGCCAATTGTCATGTAATTGAGGATAGCAGTTGGCTGTGCTCAATTTAACTTGTCTCAGGTGTTGTCTTTTAGCCAGAAGAGGGCGTGCAAGCACCTGGACTGGGAAATCTGGAGAAGTTTATGACCTTCATATATTTGTCTCTGTTCTGAAAGACCTGGAATTTTATTCTTCAATTTAGCACTTGGAATGGATTACCAAAGCCGTGATTTAACAGCATATGATTTAGATTTAATAATTTGTTGAAAACAGAAAAAGCATAAATCAGACTGATACTAAAGAACAGGCTTTGGTTCCAGCCTGTCAAACATGTGCAACCAGTAACGCTGGCCCTTCAGTCTACGGATCTAAATGATGGAGTGCCGAATCAGGAGGGGCAGGGTTAAACTGCTTCTACGAAGTCACAGAGCCAGCAGGAACCAGACTGCCATGAATGTTAACAGTTGGAGAACTAGAAGAGGGGTGATCAGGAGTCTTTTGTACTCCTTATTCTTGCAACTTTTTCTTAAGTTTGAAATTATGAGTGAGAAAGAAAAACAAATCCCCATTTTCTTTGGTCAGTCAAACCCAGCGTGATTCTACTATTCGGTAGAGCTGAAGCTCTTGGACCCACTTCTCAGGGGCAGGAAACAGCAGTGAAAGTAACTGACCGTAGAGTGTAACACAGTTACCACGGAGGAAGGAGGTATGGAGATTGGTGTGCATGGATCTTTTCTTTATCCTAGGAGTCTCCCAGTCTCCCACGATTTGAAGACATGACAATCAATGCCAAATATGTTTCCAGAGAGCGGTGACCCTCACAGCTTTCTAATGACTGTGAAAAGCTGAGGGGAATCTTTTTAAAAAGAACCTCCCTCCGGGCTTAGAGCACTTGCAGCTATTAGTGTGACGTCACTGTGACGTCAGTCAGGCTGCGTCATAGCACCCTGCCTCTCGGACTGGAGCTCAACAACTGCAGGGGCACGTGTCCTGAGAGGGAGAGGCAGGATCTAAGCTAACACTCTGACTGGCCTTTGCTTTGCGTCTGACATAGAGTCTCACCACGTCGCCCAGGCTCAATCTTCCTGTTCCAGTCAGCTTCCGGAGTAACTGGAATACAGGTGGACACCACCACACCCATTTTACATTTGCATTTTAACGTAAATCAAGGTCAGATCTCACGTTTTACCTCCAGGTCAACAGCCAGGACCTGTCAAAATGGATAAAGCAGAGTAAGTTCTCTGCTGTGGAAATGGTTAATGGTTTTTGTTGTTGTTGCTTATTTTGTTTTGTTTTAAATATTGCCAGGCGCACGCCTTTAATCCCAGCACTCAAGGGGCAGAGGCAGGCGGATCTCTGTGAGTCCGAGGCCAGCCTGGTCTACATAAGACAGACAGAGTTACAATAGGGAAATCTTGTCTCAAAAAATGGAAAAAAAAAATTACTTTAGAGTCTGACCCCTCTGACTATCGAGCTTCACATGGTTAATATCCTCCCTCCCTCCCTCCCTCCCCTGCCCCCCCCCTCGGTTGTTTAAGACAGGGTTTCTCTGGCTGTCCTGGAACTCACTCTGTAGATCATGTTGGCCTTAAACTCAATGATCTGCCTGCCTCTGCCTCCCAAGTGCTGGGATTAAAGACAAGTGCCAACCCCGCCCCCCCAACTGGATAGTATTTTCAGAAAACTTCAGTTGAGCTTGGTATTCTGGAAATGCACAAATGGGCAGTGATTTGCTCTCTGGGTTTATTTTGCTTTATGCTTTTTATGTGTTTTGTTCTTAGTACCTCTGTCCACTAGCTCCCATTTGGTATCAAATGCTCAAGTGTATCTGAACTGGTAAGGAGTTTGGAAGGAATCTCCAAGGAATTTGGAAGTTCAGTTCCAATTTTGCCTTTCCTGTGGTTTCAACACTCAGTATCACGACCGCTGTATTTAATCCAGTCAGCAAGATTTCTGCAAGTGGAGAAAGACAGAGGTTTTACTACAGTCCATAAATATGACCATTTATTGGCCCCAACATATTTATGTTCTGCTCATTCAATGCTCACTTAAACTGTCCACTTTGCTTGACCTAGTCTATAAATGTAAATTGCCTATGTCGGAAAGTGACTCAGGGTGACTTTTGAGTCTGTGTTGGAACTCTGTGATTTCTACAGGTAAACCAGCGCTCTGACAGAAAGCACCAGGTCTCCTGTGGCCCCCCAGGCAGAAGGCTGCTCTTCCTCTCCCTTTCTGCCTGCTCTCAGAAGCACTAAACGGCAGGACCCTGGAGATGCTCAGTTATAGAATTTGCCGGGCATTCTCAGGTCCTGTTTTGTTGTTTGTTTGTTTGTTTTGTTTTGTATTCATTCCTAGTCTGAACCAAAAATAGTAATAAAACATTAAGCCTGCAAATATTGTCAAAAGTTTCACTAAAACACTGTTGAATGCATGTGACAGGGGTCAGTTTGTCGTGTATAAAATGTTTGCTTAAGAAAGTCTGCAAGTTTTCTCAGTGTTCTAAGCATAAATGAGTCATATTTACCATTGTATCTAAACATTCTTGTGGTATATTGGTTGCAGTGATCCAGGGGGCACCAGTGAGATCTTGAGCACGTAACTAGTCTGGTCCTATCACCTGCAGTAATTACACCTTACCATCACTCAGCACCTGCAAAGCAGGGCTTGCGTAGTTTGGTTTTGCTTTGCAGGCTGGGGATCAAGTCTTGCACATTAGATAAGCTCTCTACTCACTGAGCTGCACCTTCGTGCCACTCCTTCATGTCACATCCCATGAGCTTCTTTGTGGACAACGAAAATTATCTCGGTCTACCTTTTCCTGATTCCATTTCCCCTAATGTTTTCTTTGTGAATATATAATATATATATATTTACATCAAATATTTGTGTGTGTGTGTGTGTGTGTGTGTGTGTGTGCAGATGTGTGCCTTCTAAGATCAAACTTGTGTGAACCAAAGAGGAAACTGGTGACGGAGCAAGAGTGCCAGCAGCGTGTTGATTTCCTGTGGAGATGCATCGTCTCATCTGGGCCACATTAGAAGACGCCTACTGCAGATGAATAGGGTAAAGGGATCCCAGCAATGCTTGTGTCACCATTACTTGCGTGACATTTTGCATGAATTGGAATTTTTTTTTTTTTAAACTCATTAGGAAATTCAAGAAAGGCGGGTGGATTAAAAACGTTTCAAAAGCTTACTTAACGGACTTATTACAAGAGCCGCTATAATGACGTCAAGGAATTCAGCACGATGCCCAGCACATGCCAGGTGCCTGATCAGTGTGGTTATTAACTGAGCTGAGCTATAGTCTGTTCAAGTATATTTTCTAACATAAAAACATTTTAAAAACCCTTCCTTCTAATTAGGAACTGAAAGCTGGCGAATTGGAGGCACTCCAGGTAACTGTTATATAATGTAAGAATTCGCGCTGCAAAGCAAGACATGTCTTGGACACTATAAAGCTGAGAGATGTTTGAAAGACCGAAGGAGTCTCCCTTCAGATGCTGTTGGGATGCTGATGTTTATATGAGATAGGTTTTATTAAACACTTCCTGCTCCTTAGAACACTGTGCCACACAGAAGAGTCTCTTCTACACCTCCCCTGCCCCCTTTCCCTTTTTGCTGTCCTGGGCACAGAGTCCTTGTGCTCACTGGCTCAGTGCTCTACCAGTGAGCTACAGCCCCAGCCTAGGGGCAGATGTGGGTTACTATGTCAGAGCTCTTTAAACAAACAAAGTTTAATTCAGTTGTTTCCTGAGAGATTGACTTCTTGCGAAAGCCAAAGAAATCACAGATTAATCCAAAAGGTACAAAGCTAAGGTTGAGACGATAAAACTGATGGGCAGGGTGGAAATGTTAATGTGCTTGGATGGGGGATAATTATTCCCACTCCGAGGCAGCACAAATAACCACCATCCACTTCCTGCTGCCACAGACAACACAATGGCTCTTTATCTGGTGAGGCAGCTTTGATAAAGGAAATGATTATATCAAATCTAAACACCTACAATAAGGGGGACTTTTCTTCTCCCCCCTTCCTCTCCTCCTCCTCCTTCTCTTTGACATGGTCACAGAGAAACAATGATCTTGTTAATCCCAAGGAGACTATGGTCCCAAACTGCCTCCTGCATTATTTCAATGAAAGACAATGAAATTATCTCTGTGCAATCCAGTTTATCATCATGGATGTGAAACCATAGTTTCATACCACACCATGACACTGGACATTTCGTCACTTCTTGCTGCTAGGACTAGGCCCACCTCGCTTAGAAACTGTCCTCTGCCATGGAAGTCCTGTCACAGTACAGACAAGTATTTCTCTAACATCTGGTGATAACCAAGTGAATGGAGATTGCTGGTTGTGGCACTAGATTCCAACAATGCCTCTTCCAGAGCTGGGTTTGTGCTCACAGCTGGTGCTATCCACTATCCACTAGGAGACCTATATCAGGCCCTAGGCGGCCAAAGGCAGAACACAAGGGGCGTGTTTCCCAGAGAGCTGCTGACAACAGTCTATAGTGCTCAGCTCTTCTCTTTTGCAGGGTCACATCCAGGGAACAGTTCTTGTAGGGAGCAGAGGAAGCCCTGAATGAGTGAAGTCCTAAGCAGTGGTTCTCAACCTTCCTAATGCTGTAGTCTTTTAATACAGTTCCTCAGGTTGTGGTGACCCCCAACCATAAAATTATTCTCGTTGCTACTCCGTAACTGTAATTTTGCTACTGTTATGAATCATAATGTAAATATCTGATATATGGATGGTCTTAGGTGACCCTTATGAAAGTGTTAGTCGACTCCCAAAAGGTCGTGACCCTCAGGTTGAGAACTGCTGTCCTAAAGGAATGTGTGCTGTTGACATGAACAGGCCACGAAGACAGTGTAACCTTAGACCCATGGGAAAGTGGAAAAGACTCCCCCACCCTGGGAGGGCGGGATTCAGTGAGGCTCAGAGGGATAGTAAAGCCGTCTGAGTGTGAATGTTGACATTGTGTACAATAATGTCTAGCCTGGATATTTATGGCTTGAAGACTGGTCCTCTCTAGAGTCAGCGCCTGCTGAGATTAGCTAAACCTGTCTCCTTAATCCAGCTATATGCCATAAACCCTGCCTCCTTTTGTATCTGTGTGTCATAACCCACCTCCTTGTCCAGCTGTATGCAATGACCCCACCTCTCTGTTCAATTGTATATAGTAGACACTCAGCACTGCTGGGTGACTAGGCTTCTCCATCAGAGAGTCCATATTGCCTGATTCCAGCCATTTCTGTGTCTGAGTGTCTTTCTTTTTTTCCTTCAGGTTTGTCCCCAGACCTATGAACGAGGCAAATTCTTTTTCCTCGTGGTCTTTCATTGCAAATGTCTCTCACCTGTTGTAAAAAAAAATTCTTAAGTGATGATTTATTTCTGAAACAAAGGGCATTATGGATTCATTGTAGATGCTAGCCAGAAATAACAGACCACCGGGGTGGGTTCTGGCAGCCACCAGCAGCAGGGGTGGATAACAGATGGAAATACATCCACCTGAGTAGAGCCAAGAACACTTCTTAATAAGGAAACTTTGGAATACATGAATGTTGACAAGGGGTCCCCCATGGCTCTAGATAGAAGGGCTTAGAAGAAACAGGGAGAGTTTTGAGATGGAGCACGGGCCACCAGGACAAGTACTTGCTGCTTCTGAATGGACTGAGCCTAAAGGGTCAAGATGGGACTCATTGGTTTAACTTATCTTTGAGAATGTGATTCAGTGTTTTGTTCATCTCTGGTCATTAGCTGGTCATCCCTCTTCCCTCTGGCCCTGACAAGCTACTCTCCAGCTCCTTGGAGTTCAAATTAGGAGACCTCATGGCTATTCTGTCATCTTCAGCTTCTGATCTGTGGACATGGGAACTACAGGACGCTCTGCACAGTGGTCCCTAGTCCATCAGTTCAGTCAACCGGAGGTCGACTACAGTCTGAAAACATTCAGTGGGAAATCCCAAAACAACTCACACCTTAAGTTGCATGCCTACGCTGTCCCGCTTTGCTTAGCCCAGAACTGGAATCCTCTTCTGTCTATCCATTGGCCATCCTACTAGACCATCAGCCATTCCACCCCCGCCTCAGATACCTGAGTGACTGTTCCGTGTCACTGTGCTACATTCAAGCGGTGGTTCTTTTATTTAGTCATGGTCCTGGAGCATAAGCATGGTCATGGTGGCAGTTTCAATGTTCTACATCTAGTTTATCATTAGTTATGGTATATCTCTTCTTGTACCTGATTTATTAGTTAAGCCAACATAGATATTCGGGCGGAATCTGCTCTCTCACCTGTCGAATCTGACGCTGTCTCCGGGTAGATGATGTGAGAAGTGAATTGAATCAGAGGTCAGACACCTGGCTTGTCAGTTGCTGTTTGGCTGCTCGCTCGTTTTTTTGGAGGGAAAAGCTCCTACATATCTGAGGGCCCAGGGGTATTTTGTGTCACGAGAGTATAGGAGAAACATTTCCCATACATCCTCAGAGTAGCAAAATATATAAATATAAAGCACGCTGCCAATGGCATCCAGTACGTTCAGGCCTGAAGTTGATGTTGAATGTCTCCCTTGATCACTTTCCACTTTATTTTTTGAGATAGGGTCTCTCATTGACTCCATAGCTTGCAAATTCTGTCCAGTCTGTCTCTTAAGTTCTGGGATTGTGGTAGCCAGTAGACCTGCTGGGATTATAGGCTGCTGAAGCAGTGGGTTTCAAGGAGATAAACTCTGGTCTTCATGCTTGTGTTAGCACCTGCTTCATCCACTGAGCCATCTCCCAGCTCTGTGGCAATCATTTTAAATAAATCATTTTAAATAAAATCATTGCTGATTTTATCTTTGTGTATACAAAGTTCTGGATGCTGTATTTCCAAAGAGAAAATGTAAAACAATAAACATCCCAACAAAGGTTAGATAAAATGATGGAGCAAGATGTAGAGTTGTGAGAACAGCAAAAAGAAATGTGAGTTAACACAGTTGTGTAGATTTGAGTTTGCATTCGGCGACACAAATACTTGCGCTTAAAAGAACAGTCAGTGAAACAAATGTGAAATTTGCAATACTGCTCCTGTTCATAAAAAAAGAAGCGGGAAATGTGAACGAACCTAGAACTATTCTCCTTTAACAGGTTGCTGCTGGGTGTGTGGAAGGCAAGAAACTTCTGGTTCTGCTCAAGCTACAGAAAAGCATGGTAGAGCTTGCAGCTTTTCCAACTGTCAGCCAACTGAAATATGATTACCTCCATATGATTCATATCGACTCCAGGTAGCAAGGTTATGACTAGTCATAATTAATTAGTTAGCTTTGCAGTGCTGGTGATCAAACCGAGGGCTTGCTTGCTAAGCAAGTGCTCTCTCAATGAGCCTCAGTACATCCCTAGTCGTTTCTTTAGAGGTATAATTTTCAACAGGTAGTAGTGAAAAGTCAGATGTTTCTTTTTTAAAATCAACTATTTTATTCATATAAATGCATATGTATTTGTGCATATTGAAAGAAAAAAAATAACCTGAGAATGTTCTGTAGAACTTAGGTTTTTAAAGAGAGGCATCACACTTTCGTATGTTTGTAAATATGTTTTGGAAGGCTGCCTGACATTTAGTTTTGATTACAGTGGATTATTATTGCTACTTCTTATATGCTATGATAGCTAGTTTCGGTTTCTCAGAAGAAATAGTAGAGTAGGTTAATCGGCCTATAAGGATAGTGATGGAATTTCCTTTTGTTTCCTCTGGAAAGAGCAAGACCATCTTAAGTTCTCCTTGTAGCACCAACAATAGAAAAGCAATTGAGTCATTTTATAAAATTTCAATGCAGCATATTAGGTACGCAGTAAAAATAAAAAGAAACCAGAGGGTGAGCTGGAACAATGTGTAGGGCCTTTGAACCCTGAAGACAGTTATCACATCAAGTCACAGTGAAATGAGCCTCTCCTTAACTTCCAAGGCATACTTCTGGGAATGTGACTCAACAGTAGAGCATTTGCCAGGAATGGACAAGACTTTGGGTCCAATCCCCAGCACTGGGTTAAAAACAAAGAGCAAGAAATAAAGGATGCACAACGATTTTTAAAACGAGGCTGGATCGTCTCGAGATTCCATACTTTTCAAATTTACCAGTTATAGACTAACAGTTGAGTGTTCGGTGAGAAGAAGACATTGCACTTAAATGACAATACAGCCAGACCACCTGACCAATTCGTTGTGAAATGCTCAACAATTTCTTCATGAACTCTGGACAAACCATGGGTGTTTAGGAACCCATTTAAATGGGAGAAGGGTATAGAACAAGTGTTGTCTGCACTAAGTATAAATATCTTGCCTCAAACAACAAGAACAGCTACTACCACGACTAAGGAAAATACTTAAAGTGCTAACCCACTGTCAGAAGATTGGCATTAGTTTCCCAGCACACACAAGGGACAGCTCACAACTGCTTGTCGTTCCAGCTCCAGTGTATCCAATGCCCACCTCTGGTCTCTGAACTCATACGTGTCTATACCCACTCTCAGATAAACAGTTATACACGTAATTCGAAACAAAATAAATCTTAGAAAAGTATTAATCCTCAGAACACCAGCTAAGTTAATTTATGCTGACCCAAGAAATGGCAACTGTGGTGACCAGCAGTTTGGTTACGTGGGCCTTGGAGGTGAGCAAAAGGTAAGCAAGTCTAGGAAGATTGACACTTTCTGTCCATGTGGCTGAGAAATTTATCCTAACAGGTAAAATGAGCAAAGTGATTTCTTCCTTACAGAGCGGCTGTGAGGATGAAATGAAACTTGACGTGTGCCTAGATCATAGTAAGTCCTCAGGAAACGGTAGCTAACAGTATCGACAAGAGAAGGATTCTAACAAAACTTGGCTTCTCAGGGCCTAAATTTAAATCCCTGTTCTCTGATTTGGTTTTTTTTCTCTGAACTTTCCTCTCAGCCTAATGTCAGACTGTGTGTTTAACCTGGCCTTGAAAAGGGGCAGGGAGATGGCTCAGTCAGTCAAGTGTGCGAGACAGAAGCACAAGGACCTGAGTTTGAATCCCCATCACCCACAGACATAGCTACGTGTGGTAGCATTGGCCTATAATCCCATGGGGCTGGGGGACAAGGACAGGTAAATCTCCGGAGTTTATAAGCCAGTCAATCTAGCTCCATTGGTGAGCTCCAGGTTCCGTGAGATACCGTGTCTCAAATTACAGAGCAATTGAGAAAGAGGCCTGATGTGAGCCTCTGGCCCTGTACACTGCTCCTTGCAGAACCCTCGTGCTTGTATCATTTGTATTTGTTGATTCTTTCTGTCCAACTTTGCTATTAACTCAGAGACTTTAGGGTCTGCTTGAGTTTATGGTCATAGCATCCTGATCGTGCCCAATATCACCTGATCTCTGATGACCGGGTTGGGTCTGCTTAGTATGTGGATGGGAGACCATCCTGCTTGAGGGAAATGCTCAGAGTGTCTGGCTTCAAGAATCCCCAGTACTCAATACAGAGCATAGAATGTGCTTAGGAAATGAATGGCTCCTCAATGTTGACGTTTTGTTCACTTCTTAACTTATAGAAGGCTGGTACTTGTGTGCATTTAAAATATGTAATTTCAGGACTGGGGGGGAGCTCAGTCGGTAGAGCATTTGCTTCTCAGACACAAGCCCTGGGGTCCATGCTTGGAGGCTCCTTAAATGACAAGGATAAGGTGTTTTGTGGGCACAGGCACCAATAGTACAGTTCTCTCTGTGACCATTTTTGGGGACTAATTCAGTGTCTGAGGTAAGGGGTTGCATTAAGAGCCCTATAGTGCTTTAACCCAAAATGTCTTTGCTATGAATAACATTGCTTTGCATTCTGTAGCCACGGGCCTGAAGGGGACATCAGCGTTTGTCACAGCCTGTGCTCCATTAAATACACAAAGGAACAGAGAGCAGCAACATGCCATGGTTCCTACTTGAGGGGCTGGTCTAGAATTGACACGGACTGACTCTGGCTGAGAAAGGCATAGTAGTCCCTTTAAAAATACGGCTACTTTAATAGCATCAGCACCTGTTCAGCTTCTGCAAGAGCAAAGCTATTCGTTTCTTCTCAGAATCTCTGGCGTCTGGACCTTGCCTTCTTCCTGGCTGCAGCTGTCTGAGTCCCCGAGGTCAAACGTTGCACAGAGGCCCCTCTCTGCTGGATTTCAATAATCACCACACCCAACTATGGGGTGGGGGAGAAGACCTAATAAAATGACATAGATCATTTGGACAGTGACCGCATCATTGATGTACTTGCTGACACCAGGAGGCCATGCACACAGCTCAGATAGAATTTGTGTTCTGCCTGGGCCTGGAGGCTGGAAGCTGAGCAAGACAAGTCTGAGTGACGACTGCGTTGTCTGCAACATGGGAAGTAATTAGTAATTATCCTTTGGAGGGCTGTCAGAGTAACTCAAGAATGTTGCATGTCTACGATCAGCACTCAACTTTTGCTTCTGCTGTCCTTGCTTTAATTATGCTTCCGAGGCGTGGTTGACTTAAAACGCATTTTTCCCACACCTCTGTTCCGTTCACTCCACGGATGCGTCGCACCACCACACGTTTGGGGTGGGAGAGCAAAAAGGCTGCGGGTGTCCCCTGGCGTCCCAAGGCAGAGGGAAGCCCGCGCGGCACGCATGCGCGCAGGGGAGCCGCCAGCCCCTCTTAAGAGGAGATCGCGGCGCGCAGCCGGGCAGTCGGAGCTGGCCCGCCGCCCCGCGAGGCGAGTGTGGGGCGGTCGCGCACTTCCCCCGCTCCCGTAGCCCGAGGGACTGAAACTTCCGTGGGCGGCTCCCACCGGAGCGCACCGCCCGGGGCGCACCAGCTGACCGTGAGAGGGAGACGGGCTGCAAGCGGGAGCCGGGGCGGGCAGCCCCTGGCCCCACGCCCAGCAGCAGCCGCGGCCGCCGCCAGCCGGGCGGGCTCGAGGATTACAGGGGAGGCGCGGACACTCGCAGCGTCCCGAGCGGCGGCCAGAGCCATGAGGACCGAGTCCGGAGCTGCGGAGGCAGAGCGCGGCGGGCCGGGCCACTTGCTGCCCGGAGCTCTGCGCGCACTGCCCGCCTCCTTCGTTGCTTCTCGTCCCGGAGCATAGAAGGGAGACGCACCCCATCCGCTAGGAACCCCGGCACCGAAACGCTCCAGCCGCGGCCTGTCTCCTAGTCGGCAACAGGGCGTCCCCTCGGGGATGCACCGGGGGGGGGGAGGTCGGATCCCGCGTCGAGCCTCTCGGAGCGTCCCTTCTCCGATGCCCCGGTGAAGGCTGAGCCTAGCGGGGACCGACTCACTTGCAAGGAGGAATGACTTCGACCCTGGCTCTGCAGCCTGGGCGTCGCGGCAGAGGGGAGTGACCCACGCGGAAAGTCCCCCGAGGTCGCCGAGCCGTAACTTCTCGGCGAGATCTGCGTCCTCCGGAGACATTACACCCGCACCCGGTGCCATGTGGGGCGGACGCGGCTCGCCCGCCACCTCTCCCGGGCACCGCGCGTCGCTGCTGCAGCTGCTGCTGGCCGCGTTGCTGGCGGCGGGGGCGCGGGCCAGCGGCGAGTACTGCCACGGCTGGCTGGACACGCAGGGCGTCTGGCGCATCGGCTTCCAGTGCCCCGAACGCTTCGACGGCGGCGACGCCACCATCTGCTGCGGCAGCTGCGCGCTGCGCTACTGCTGCTCCAGCGCCGAGGCGCGCCTGGACCAGGGCGGCTGCGACAACGACCGCCAACAGGGCGTGGGGGAGCCTGGCAGGACAGACAGGGAAGGCCCGGACAGCTCGGCAGGTAGGGCACCACGGCTGCCAGGTGCAAAAGGGGAGGGCGGTTGCCTTAGTAGGGCAACAGGGGCCAGGAAGCCTGGAGATTTTAGGGAAGGGCCTGTGAGCAGGAGCAGCCAGAGGTTTTGAGGTTTTGTTTGTTTGTTTTCCTACTCATTAACTTTGTGTGAAGTAGGCAAAAAACTCAGACAAAGCACGTTGCTTCTGTTCAGGGTCCTTGCCTTCTTTTCCTTTGCCAGCAGTTTCCAAGGGGCTTAATTTCTTGGGAATACCCAAGGAAATGGCAAAGATACACTCCCTCTGGAGAAGGCCTGTCCCAGGTTCTCCTCTCAGGGTGCTTAGAAGGAAGGCAGCTCTCCCGGGTGGGGTAGGGGGCGGCTTCCCGTGGGTGACACACCTTTTCACATCCTAGAGATCCAGTCTCTCCAGGAGAGCCAATGCACAGCTCCCTGTCACCTAGGCCTCTAGGAATCTGGAATAGTCTCCTTAGGCAGACTTGATAGATGTGACTTTGGAGCAGTGCCCAACTTTGCTCATTGAGGCTTTGATTATTTCTTAATTATCAAGGCTTGATTTTGAAAGTAAACCTGTCAAATAATTTCCTCGTGAGACATGTTCCCTCGGAGGAGAGGCTGCCAAAACGAGAGACGAGAGAGAGAGAGAGAGAGAGAGAGAGAGAGAGAGAGAGAGAGAGAGAGAGAGAGGAGAGAGAGAGAGAGAAAGTGTAAGTGCTACCAGCACGTAGGGTTGGCGTTGTCTGAGCCTTGGCACAGGTGGTTTCTGGTTTATAGAGCAGACTCTGGCCCAGCAGCTCTTTTCAATGGCATGCTCTTTGCAGTCAGGCATTTTTTTAGTTGCTACTCCTATTGTTCCACGAACTTGAGTCTGAAGAGGGGAGAACTGAGGGTAATTCTAGAGAAGGTACCATCTGAACTCCAGTTCAGTTTTGCAGAGTGTGTGGTCTGGGAATAGAGCCTGGAGAAATGAGCCAAATGGCTACAATAAGGTGTCTGTTAAGTTGGACTTGTAATTAATTTCTAAAAAGTCGGCTCGGCATTGGGCCGAAGCTGGAGGCTGCAGGCTTCTCAGACTGCCGGTGTTGGGCATGGGTGCCCCTCATTCTGTTCCTAAGCCTTCACTTTAAATCTCTTGCTCCTTTCACGGCCCTTCTGCAGTGAAGGACAACGTGTCCAATTAAGCCCGTGGGGGCTCCTGGTAGCGCTGGATTCTTTACCCCTGTGTAGTTATTTACACTTCCAATTAAAAATCCTGGAAAGAGAACAGTTATTTCTCCCCAAAACTCATTATGTGGGCCGAGACTGGTTTCAGCTAGTTTCTGCTCTCATATTGGAGGTAAAACTTTTCTGTGTTTTTCGTTTGTTTGTTTACCTCTTATGATATGCCGAGGCTGGTACCTTAATTTAGGGGATGGAATATTTATAGTGTGTGTAGGAAAAAGCTTGGCTTTCACTGCCCCCGTCCTGGACTTAGCCTGCACTCCTGGTGTAATAAGAGCAGTCCAGCTGCAGGAGCCAGCTGGGCTGCAGATGGCGGCAAACCTTCTGGTCCGCTGAAGGGACCCTTAGTGTTAAAAGTGTCTCTGCTCAGCAATGTCCACTGTCCACTTGTTCCAAACCTCTTAAATATGTCCAGTTGTAAGTCATTATTTCTCTGTGATCCTGTGGGGTATGTGGACAGCACTGTCTCCCATAGTATAGTCTACAAACGGTGTTTGCAGAACTGACCTTTGTGGTGTGGGCACCACGCTGTCCCATCAGAAGTGCTGGCAACTGTGCTTCACCAAGGCTGGGAGACCCGTGAATCCCTGTTCACATGGAGTAGTTAGGGAGGGCTGGGTTTGGCTCAGTGGTGGGACACTTCCTTAGCATGTGTGAGGCCCTGAGTTAAATTCCCAACACCTCACACCCACCCCAACCCCTGCCAAAAGAGGGAGATGAGTCAGGAACACACCAGAAACAGTAACAGTTTCTTGAATGTAGGTCTAATTAACACAGAAGTGGCTCTGAGGCTTTTTGTAGGTACCTTCTGTCTCCTTGTGTCCTGAACAGGCTGTGGGACCACTTGGCTAAGAAGACTCGCTGGCCCTGTATGGTTGCCATTACTATGGCTCCCACAAAATTAGAAAAATATTTACTTTAAAATATAATATATAATTAAAAGTATCTATTAAGACAAAGTCTCATTTTATAGCCCAAGCTGACCCGGAACTCACTGTGTAGCTTAGGCTGGCCTTGATTTCCCCAGTGCTGAGGCTGGAGCTGTGAGCCACTATGCTGAGTTTCCAAAAGAAAATGATTTTAAAATGAAGTTCATTCTCTACTGACTTTACTAACAGGCTTTTTATTGTTATTTTGCAGTTTTACTTTTCGGAATAACTCAATACCCACTGGCTCTTCCCATCCTTCCCTCTCCCCCCATTCTTCCTCAGCCTCTGGTAACGACTTTTCTACTCTCCAATTTTATCAGTGTGGGTTTTTTTTAGGTTTGTGCACATTTTTAATATCACATTTTTAAAAACTTTTATTCATATGTGTGAGTGCGTGTGTGTGCGCGTGCGTGCGTGCGCCTACTTGTGTACACATGTCCCATGGCGTGCATGTGAAGGTCAGAAGGCAACTTGTAGGAGCTGGCTCTGCCCTTCCCCTGTGTGGGTTATGGAGATTGAACTCAGGTCATTAGGCTTGGTGGCAAGCACCTTTATCTGCTCAACCATCTCACTGGCCCAGAGCTTGTTTGTTTGTTTGTTTGTTTCCTTCCTTCTTTGACCTCCTATGTCTTATTTTCCATTTGGAAATGATAGTGGCTCAGGATCTGACCTAAGGTATTTATTTTTTATTGTTCTGCCTGTAAGAAAAGAAACATGAAAAATAGTGGTAAAAAGAAGTCAAGGAGTGTGTAAAAATTCCTAGAAGATTACAGTTCCATTTAGACCAGTGTTTCTCAACCTGTGGGCTGCGACCTTGCTGGGGGTCGAACGACCCTTTCACAGGGGTCGCCTAAGACCATCTGCATGTCAGATATTTAAACTGTGACTCATAACAATAGCCGAATTATAGTTATGAAGTAACAATGAAATTAATGTTAAGGCTGGGGGCCATCACAACGTGAGGGACTGTATTAAAGGGTCACAGCATTAGGAAGGTTGAGAAGCACACATTTGGACCCTGTGGCTGCCTGCGAGGGAAGACTTACATTTGGGCTGCTTGGCTACTGTAGGATCATCTCATTAAGCCCGTGCTTTGCCAACTTGGGTATGGATGTCTGTTGTATTAGGGGACTCTAAGTGGGACTATGAAGTTTAGCTTTCAGGGCCCTCGCCACGCCTGTGGGACCTTGGCAGCTTTCCAAAGCACTTGGCCATGGAAGTTGCATCTTGTGCATTGCTGACCTGTGACCAAGCTGGCCCAGCCTTTGCCCTTTGCTTCTGAGTACCACTGTTGCACATCTGTCCCCAGTCTTTGCCGGTCGCCTGGTTTTGCGGTATTCTTATATGAATCATAATGCTGTGTTTCGTTCTTTCTCCAGTCCCCATCTACGTGCCGTTTCTCATCGTGGGCTCTGTGTTTGTTGCCTTCATCATCCTCGGGTCCCTTGTAGCAGCCTGCTGTTGCAGATGTCTAAGGCCAAAGCAGGATCCCCAGCAGAGCCGAGCCCCAGGGGGCAACCGCCTGATGGAGACCATCCCCATGATCCCCAGTGCCAGCACTTCCCGGGGGTCATCCTCCCGTCAGTCCAGCACAGCTGCCAGTTCCAGCTCCAGTGCGAACTCGGGGGCCCGGGCTCCCCCAACAAGGTCACAGACCAACTGCTGCTTGCCCGAGGGAACCATGAACAATGTATATGTCAACATGCCCACAAATTTCTCTGTACTGAACTGTCAGCAGGCCACCCAGATTGTACCCCATCAAGGGCAGTACCTGCATACTCCATATGTGGGGTATGCGGTGCAACATGACTCTGTGCCCATGACGCCAGTGCCCCCGTTCATGGATGGCCTGCAGCCCAGCTACAGGCAAGTCCAGCCCTCCTTTGCCCACACTAACAGTGACCAGAAGATGTACCCTGCAGTGACTGTGTAGCTTGCAGGTTACCAGTTAGACTCTTTATGAGACTGAGCAAAACAGGGCCAGATTCTTGTGCCAGAAATCTGCTCAAGTTGGTGGCGTCCTCAGCTCTGTTCTTCTGGATGACATCATTTGCCCCTAGCCTGTAAAAGAACATCTCTGGAGCAGTGTTTCTGCGCGTGTGTCCTAATTCACGATGGAAAAACACAGCCTTTGGAGTTGCCACCTGTGTCCTCAAGTGTACAAGTGCTTGAGTCCCTAAGTGCCCTTCCGGGGCGGCTGCCAGAGTAAGAGATAGCGTGATGCCGTTATTTCTTCTTGTTTCAGCTGCACAGAGAATACCTGTTACCTCCTCGTTACCTGGGCCGTTTGTGGTCAGAGTTCAAGGCTGGAAGGAGATGTAAATAATATAATTATTATGGAAAGAAGCCAGCTTGAACTCTGAGACTAAGTCATCTCCCTCAGTCCTCCAGAGGCATGTCTTAATTTCATTGTAAAAGATAAAGTTTGTCTATTTTCCTGCTTTTGGGGGGATGTTTTGTGCTTTTTTTTTTTTTTTTGATAACTGTGTGTAAAGACCTTATTACGAAATGATTTTCTATGTTAAAGAGATGGAAAGAAAATGTATGGATCTAATGAAGACGTCCAGGATTCTGGGGGTGGGGTGGCACTGAAGTCATTTGCCTCTTTTTGATGGAACCGTTCTATTTCCTGGCTGTACAGTGGCACCTGAGAAGTCATTTTGATGCTTTTTTTTTTTTTTTAAAAAATTGAAATCATGAGCTGCCACCTGCTGCTCTCCAAGTTACTTTTAACTTCGCCATGCGATATGGCCTGGTGCTTCATTTCGTTCCGCCAGGTTTTGGAATCCCCTTGTCTAAATGGTACCAAGGGCATGAAGTTATCAGTGTGTGGATGAAGATCAGTTAAAAAATGCAAAGAAACTTGCTGTGGGGATGCTCAGTATAGGTCACCCATCATGGGGACATGGGTGCCATGGTCACTTTGCCAATCAGAAGGCTTCTTTACACTCTTGTTGTCAGAATGGTTTATTTTTCCACCACCAGCACAGCAGCAGCAGCAGCAGCAGGAGGAGAAAAGCTCTTCAAGGAGCCATGACTTCCCTGCACCCCCCCCAAGTCTTCAACGAGCTTTATATCCACTGCTGAAGTTTTCAGTTATTGAATTCATGTGAATTTGTATGTTGACCGCTTATGAAAAAAAGTTTAAATATGTGTAAGTAAATTTTCAACCGCTAGCAAAGCCAAACTTTGTTAAATAACTGTGAAGTCTGGACTTTTATGCGCTCGACTCAGCCTCTGCCGTCATCTGTCCATCGTCTCTCGATGATAAATAATAATGTTCCTTTGTTGTTGGCAATCGGTATCCACAGGGAGAGGAAGCAAAGATTTTTCATAACCAAAGCAGGAGAAAATCGTTTGAAATTTTTAATAAATGTTTTATGGTGTGAATTCCTTGGGGTGTTTATTTTATATCTAGTCGTTGTCAATTGAACACAATTACCCAGAATCCTAACTCCTGCTCCTGAAACCACGAGCCTTCCTGAAGCAGTAGCTGGTATCCAGAAAGGTCAAGTGTGTCTGTAGCAAACCTTGACACATAAAAGTCAGTTCTTTTCCTTTGAGGAATCTCCTGTCATTGTGCTAATGCAGAGTTTAGGAGTGGGCCAACTACAGCAACATCTCAAAACAGCTGGAGATGGTGTTTCCCAAACACTTGAGCAAGACAGAGCTCCAACAGACCCTTACTTATGAACTTACTTAGCATTACATCTATTTAGTGTGTGAGTGTGTGTGTGTGTGTGTGTGTGTGTGTGTTGGGGGGGGTGGTTCATGTGCACAGTGGCGCACCTGTGGAGGCCAGAGGACAATCTGTGGAAGTCAGTTCTCTCCTTCCATCATGGGAGTCCCAAGGATCAAACTCAGGTCATTGTCAGGCACGGCAGCAAGCACCTTTACCCACTGAGCCATCTTGCCAGCCCCAAGCCTGATTTATGAATACCGAGATTTGAATTTTATGAAATTTCAATGTCACAAATAGTTCCCATCTCATTCCTTTCCCCGCAACCAACTCAAAGGGTAAAACCCAGCCTAAGCGCGAGCTCTGCAAAGCCAGGCAACAAGCCAGTTAGGTGGTCAATTCCTAATATGTTATCAGGACTTTGCTTGGTGCAGGGTGACCTCCGTGCATTTCTGAGACGGAGGGTGGTGCATGCATGCTTATATGAGCTTGCCTGACTTGCTTCCCTTTTCTGTGTGGTGAGAAAGTAAGTTCTAGTAAACAAAATGGGGCTTGTCACCCAATGAAACCACTTTGTCTTTTCAAATATGACATCACTAGAGCCAATTGCAGAGGCTTTTTATTTTGGGAAGACCTGGAGAGAGTTAGCTAGCAAAGTGGAAGCACAAATACCTAGTTCCAGTTTGCCTTCCTTGCTCTCTTGGAAATGTAAAAATTCTGAACTTTTATGATGTAATTTGCATTCAGTTGAAACATTTTACAGTCTTGTCTAAAAGGGGGATCATTTGCTGATGGAAAAATCGTCACACGTTTTCTACTGCGTGTAAGCCGCTGGCTTTGACCCGTGTGGATAGCAGGGGATTCGCTAGATTTTAGGAGAAAAAAATCAGGGCTTTGCAAGAAAGAAGAAACCAATTCATCTACTGAAAACTGTGAGCCTAGCATGGCGGCTCAGGCTTGTTATCTCAGCACTTGGAAGGGCGGCAGTGGCAGGGGGCTTGCCATGAATTCAATGTCAGCCTGGTTCAGGGTAAGACTTTGCTACAAACAAGTGTGATCTGGGCATGGTGGCTCATCATTGTAATCCCAGCCCTTAGGAGTCTAAGGCAGGACAATTTGAGGCTCCTGTAGGCTACACAGTTAGCTGTTGTCTCAAAGAAAACGCAGCAGACAGGAAGTGCCACATCTACCATTTCTACTGCTGCAGGGGAAAAGTTAAAATGGGTGGATATCAGGCTAGGATGTAGCTTACTGCCTCACTCGCCTACCACGTGGGAGGCCTGTGTTTCGTCCCCAGCACCAAAAAATGATGACATCAGCATCCGGGGTGGCAAGCCCACGGAGACAAATGTGATTCACAGATTCATTCTGCAGCATGCTTCTTACTTAGCCTTCCGTTTCTGAACGAGTTCTCACAGGCAACCTAGAGTTTTATTTCACAAGCTCAGTGGCCCATACTATGTTCCTAGTTTTGTTAGGAGTTAGGATCTATGATTCCCTCAGAACAAAGTTTGTAATGACAAGCCACATGTCCATAAATGCCCTGGACTGTGGTTGGGAGATTGAATGTGCTCAAAGCTGAGGCGAGGGGGACTTTGGAGTTAGAATCTCTCTCTCTCAGGCAACCCCACTTTGAACCAGCACAGTGACCTTTCTTACAGTGCCAAGCCCCCATCCAACAAATGCACACCGATTCCTTGAAGTGGCTCAGCCAACTGGTAAATGGCACACACACACACACACACACACACACACACACACACACACTTGTTTTCAGTTGCTTGAGCCTCCCACGTGCCAAGTTAATGGACTTTGGAATGGTGACTCTTGTTAACTTAGCCTGGTCAGTCAGAATGGCGTCCCTGAAGTATCTGTGTTTTATACAATACCCAGGGTAGACCTTCGTGTGTGGCATTAGAGTCAGATCCTGCTGGAATCTGGAAGGAGGATGACCATAGTCAGATAGGGAAATCAGACTGTCCTGTTGGTTATTTGGGCCAAAAGCAAGTCTCCAAGCATGAGCTGCCTTATAGGGCTTCACTAAACTACTGTTGAATAAATAATGTGCCTGCATTAATGACTCACTGATTACATAAATATGTATATATACACACATATGTGTATATATACATATGCATATGCATTTATATACATATACATGTGTATATATATATACATATATATGTGTGTGTGTGTGTGTATGTGTATATATATATATAGTTACTTCCTACTTGTGCTCAATTTTTCTGAAGCAGCTGTCCAACATGGTGAGGGTGAAGGTCTTGATCAGAAGACTCTCACAACATGGACTGGGGTTCTGGCAGCTTTAAACAGGTCCTACAGGAACTCTCTGGGGCCTGCCAGAGAAAGAGCAGGGAGCAGAGAGTGTTGGACAAGGTCACTGGGAGAGAAATCCGCGATGGACTTTGAAGGGACAATCCAAGAACACAAAGTGGGGGGGGGTGTTGAAAAAAGTCCAGAAGCTCGTGTATCCAGAAGACTGATGGCAGCACCTGAGCCCCCAGTGTCCTCCCAGCTTCCCTCTCCCCTCTCCTGTCCCCCTCCTTCCCCCACATGAATCAATCAACATTTCTGGGCTTTCTCAAACAGTTTCTTTCATTAATTAAAAGGCACGAAACTTCCTTTGATTCCAGTGCCTTCCCAGGATTAAGTAGGGATTGGAAACTGCTAACTCTTTTCCTGACACCTGTAGCAGCAACTGCCCGAGTGGTTCAGGGCCTCGGTGTGCTGCCCTCTTTCTGTTCTGCTCTTGTACAGAATCAGAGATCGGTGGAAACTGGAAGAGGAATAGCTAAGAAAACCCTCAAGCTACTCATGTTAAGGATGCTGGGTGTAAAACCTCCATGGAAGAATAGTTCAGGGGTTTGAGACAAGGTCTTCCATGTAGCTCAGGCTGGCCCCAAGCTTCTGGCGATCCTCCTGCTTCAGCTTCCCGTGTGCAGGGATCTCAGTCATAAGCCACCAATTCCAGTTGTAGCTGGTCAGGTTTTGCCTGAAGATCTGGCTCTGAGTTATTTTATCCCCTACAGATGCATCCTCGGAATGTCTTCAACGTTTACGCGCAGAACCGAGGCACCGAGACTCCAATAATAAATGTCCAGAACAAGAGATTTAAAAATTAATACTCTAAAATAGTTCCTAAGTGAAAAACGATAGTGACCTTCTAAGACTGATTTTAAACACAAAAGCTTGTATTTTAATTTCAGCCATCTTGCAGTGCAGGTCATTTAGAAAAATCAAACCTTAAGGACACAGTTCTGATTCACGAGACTGAACAATCGTAGGCCGCTCATTGTCATCTGTAGGTACAATGTAAAATTGCTACATGCATGCACGTATGTGTGCGGACCGATTTTGAGCAGAATGAGTTGCGTATATTGCAGGTAGCTCGCGTGGGACTCTGAAGCGCTTAGCTTGCTTGGACTCCACTCGGGATCGGGCAAAATCAATTCAGAATCATTTCTAGTGCATGCCCAGTGGCCTCTGATGAAAGCCTAGTCTCTCTGACTCTTTGGGGTGTGATTCTCACCTCCGGGGATGGGTGGGCAAAAGGACATTGCATAGCATTGCATAGCATGTGCCTCTGCACATAAACACACACTCCAACTCCGTTGTAGATACTCTTAAAAGTGTTCAATATAGAGAAGTACATATATTTATGTAAACAAATACTTCAGAGAAAGAACCCTAGAAGCAATTTAGGGCAGGGTTCTTGTTTTTCTTCCACTAGCCAACCAATAGTGTCTTGTTTTGCCTGGGTTAACATAAGTGTCTTGTTTTCAGCTGGTTCTGTCCCTTGATCAATACTTTCTCTGTGCTGTGTCTGGTAGGCCAGTTTTGTTTCCGTACATGGTGGTTTTAAAACCTACAGGGGTTCTCTCATATCTGGATCTCTCTCTGGCATGGCTAGGCATCTGGAGCCTTCTCTTGGGTGGATCTAGAGTCAGGATATCATAGAGAGCTGGGCTGGGGCTGAACTCTGAAATCTGTGAATGGCATGCGGCTGTGTTCCAGCGCCACGCATCACCACTGCCACCACCACCCAATCGCTCCCCACCACATCACCACGCCCATCCCCTCACCACATATCACCACCCCACCCCCACCACCATCACCACCACATCACCACCCACCCACCACCACCTACCATACCCCCCCACCCCACCACATCACCACCCACCCACCACCACCTACCACACCCCCCCACCCCACCATCACCCCCCCACCCCCCCACCCCATCACCACTACCCACCCAACACTACCACCACCACACCACCATCACCCCATCACCACTACCACACCACTACCACCACCACACCACCATCACTACCCCCTCACTCCCCCACCTCTCCCCCGACACCACCATACCACACATCATCTCTCCAATAACTTCATACTCTGGAACATTTAATTTTATTATTAATTTTTTTGGTTGATACTGAATCAGTTAACTTTTCTATCCAGTTAATTACACTCTCATACAGCAAGCACAGCATTTTAAGCATCTAGCTCAGCAAACCACCACCCAGGTAAAGGGGTCAGAAGTTCTCTTCCTCAGGACAGGAGTGGCACCTGGTATTGAGCCTCACCTGTATGAAATTATGCAAATACGGAATCTTTTGTGTCTGTCTTTCCTTCCACGTTATGACCACTGTTGGATAGAGCAATGGCTTGTGTCTTCTAACTGTGGTGTGGTATTCCATTGTAGGACTCTCCCTTAATTATCTATATTACTGTTGATGGACATCTGGTATATTTTCCATTTTATGCTTTCAGGGTCTGGACTGCCATATCCCAGGATGCTTGTTTAGCGCTCAGCAGCCAGCCACTTTTGACACATGGGGCCTCTAGGGAAGCAATGGCTACAGTGGCCAGCAGATGAACATGAGTGTGTACACATGCATGTCCTTTTGTATGGTGCTGGAGATGGAACCCAGAGCCTCACCCATGCTAAGCAAGTGTCCTGCCGCTGAGCCACATTCCGGCCCAGGCAGAACAGTTTTGACCATAGAAAACAATGCATGAAGAAACACTTTTGGAAAGCTGGAGGGCCGGGGGGATCAAAAGCGATTTCTCTGCAAATACTTTGGAATAGTTCAAACCAAAACACACTTTAAAATTTTTAGAGTAGATGGGAAGAATATCGGCTTCATTCAGCTCTGTGAACAACTCTATAATAATGTCACAGAGTCTGTTGGGGCAGGCCATTCAGATCCAGGACTCAGGAGGAGGCGGTGCTCTGAGTCCAGCCTTTGCGCCTTTTCTTTAAACCACCACCACTCTGGAATCTCAAATCCCTACATTGGGAGAAGGAAAGAATAAAACACCCAAGTCATGAGTTGATGCCGTTCCTGATAGAATTTGCACAGCTCCCTTCCAGTTTGCAGGGATGTGGCCACGAACCAGGAGGGAAGATTGTTCTAGACACAGTTCTTTCTTTTGGTGGACACATCAAAACCTGGTGTGGCCTTCTGGAGCCTTTTCTCATGAAGGAGACTTGGTTATAGTAACTGCTTCTGGGTGCAAAAGGAAATCCCAAAATAAAACATGGTTCAATTTTCTGCTTTCACCAAAGATTTATTCGAAATGGGTTTATGCAGACATACGCCAGTTAACAAGATTGTTCAAAGCCACTAATCAATAAAACCAATATACAAGTAAACATTCTTGGCATGGATTCCCTTTCAGGAGAGAGACTGACTTCACACCACCGTACTGTTACCACGTAACAGCCAGAAGACATTAACAGCACTATGATCGTTACTTCCAGAGAGAGGGAACAAGCACCTGCACACGCCATGGAAGCACTCATTCATCTGCTGGGAGCCAGTTTAACATGACCCCCATCCATGATCCCTCTGCATGGCTAGATTAAGACCTGTCCTTGGTAAACAGTATTTAAGTAATCTCAGAACAGATATAACAGGAAAACAGGGGGCACATGGTTTCGCTCACATGAGAGACACACCACAAAGATGTTTTCCTCGCTGATGCTCCGTGACAGGCAGGATGTAGGTCTCTACGCTGTGGCTGACTCTTGCTGTTCAAGCTGCACTGAACTGGGAAGGGTAGTCTTGATGGAGGAGCCCTGGCCTGCACTTGGCTATCCTTGGCAAGGAGAGAGAGGGAAGAGGCTCAGGACTTATGCAGACTTTATGACTGAAACATCAGACAAGTCTTTACCAGCACAGGGACCTTGTTTGTAATCGTCACTGGATAATTTTACATAGTTAGGGATTCGCTGCTGGGATCTTGCTGGAAGGAGAGAAACTCCATGACCAGGCAGGCATTTTTTTTTTTTTTTTAAATTGGTGTCTGCTGATCACCATGTAAGCACATATCAAACTATCTCTAGGAACAGAGCTGGATCCAGCCCAATCTCCTGGTAAGTGGGTCACAGCCAACTCTTGAACTTTTCTCCCCTCTTTTCCGCACAGGAAATCAGAAAATCTTACCTGCACAAAGCTTTTATTTATTTTGTTTTACAGGATCTTGTCTGTGGGCCAGGCTGGCCTCCCATTCTTGATTCACCTGCCTCAGACTCCGGAGTGCTGGGATCACAGGCATGTACCACCAGGAAAGGCCCTGGTTTTGATAAGCCCTCTTGACCTCTGCTTTCCAGGGCAGGGTTGTTTGGGTAGTGATGCTATTTCAACTTTCCTCTTCCCCTTTCTGCCATAAATCACAGCCACCTGACACTTTGTTCCTGATTTCTCAAACAAACAGGTCTCCTTCCTTTCTTGAGCCAGGTCAGAAGAAATGCCTGTGGGCTAATCCTGTGAGCATGTTTTTCTTGGTCTGGTGCCTGGGAGAGGGAGCAGAGTAGATATCTCAGAGGCAGCGAGAACAGGAGCTCTTCATCTGAAAAGGAGCCAGCCTGGGTAGGAAAAGAATCGTTCCTTTGTCTCCTCGCCCTGGGGACTGCTGAGGTGCTCCTAAGGCTAGGCTGGGCTGGGGGTGGGGTGGGTTCTCCCCTCTTTGCTCAGGGCATTGGCAGTGGTTCACAGCTTCTGACCACTTGGATTTCTGTTGCTTCCACACCCTCCTCTTCGCGTGTAAGAAATCACTCATCCTGGGTGAACAGGAAGCTTTCATACACAGTGTGAGCCTTGGCATTTGGTGACGCTCATGGAAGGGGAAGAGGTGGACATGGGTGCAGAGGAAAAAAAAAAAGCACAAATAAAGAGCACCATACACCCGTTGAGTACTGGTCTATCTTTTAGGCATACCTAAGAGTGTCACTGTGGGAACCTTGGGCCTGTGCCTTTGCTGCCCATGGGAAACCACTCATGATGACCACGACCTTCTATTAAAGCTAGTCTGAGTTAATCACCCCCTTCTGTACTGACATAGGTAATGGCCTTGAAGCCAAGGTAGAATTACTAACAAAGCCAGCTGACGCACATTTTATTTTGAGGGGCTTTTATTTTAACTTTCCCATTGTTAATTTAAGTGCCTGCATGCAGAGAGTGTGACATGGGATGCCATCTGTTCTGTCTGTTTTTTGAGACAGGGTCTTCCTGTGTAGCCCAGGCTAGCCTAGAACTCACTGTGTAGCCCAGGCTGATTTGTAACTTTTTGTTCCTCAGCCTCCCAGGGGCTGGGATTACAGGTGAGTGCCAGCACACCGGATGGTGTGCCATCCTTTGATTTGACCTGATCAGCCTGTTTCTTTGCTAAGTTAGCATGCTTCATGCTCTGTTGGGCCAGTTTCCCTGTTCAGTTTTTAAAGACCCCAGGAGATGAAGGCTACATTTCAAATGCTGAAGCTCGACCACTCCTTGAATTACTTTGGAACAATGACCTTGGGGAGTATTTCAAATCCTGACTGAACTGTGCAGCCCTTTCAGACGTTCCAAACAAAAACCACCTCATCTGACAACTGGGCTGCAGACACTCGACTTATGGCTTAAGACATAATCCCAGGACAGGAATAGCTGACGGAAAAGCACCCTTCTTATGATTCAAAAGAAGAGCTCGTTATTATAACAAATGAGAGATTATGGATGATAGCTTTCTTTATTTAAAAAAAGAAAATGACTTGAAAATGTAAATGTCCATTTACATTTTAGACTCTAGTTTCATTAAAGACCAAAACAAACAAGATCATTCACTGACTGGGAGCTTCTGTAGCTCAATGGCAAACACTAGCCTAGCATTCACAAGGCCCTGAGTTCATCCCCAGCGCAGTAAAACAAACATACAATAAGACATTTTTCAGGAGGCAAAAAGGATCAGATGTTCAAGGGCAGCTTCAGCTACATAGTGAGTTCAAAGCCAGCCTGGACTGCATAAGGATTTATCTCAAAATAGCAACGAAATCATCCATTGCTTCTTGATTAGTCGTTATTGATCTCTGCTGTGCGTACTTGAAGGCTTGTCAGAGAAAAGCAAAAGCCTCAGCTGAGCTCTGCTGAAGCCCGGGTGCACTTTCTGGCATATTTCTTTATAAATGTTGAAGAAGCACTGAGAGCCTTTCACCGGAGGACAGCTGTCTACCTCGCTCACCTCTTTGTTTTTGTGTTTGCGTGAGTGCTGGGAGATCGGAAGAACAATACTGATCTAAAAATACGGACTACTCTGCACTGAGACAGAGCAGATCCATCAGCTCTACTTCCTGGAGTATCACACAGTGGACCCCGACCACTTAGGCGGGGCTAATCCAGGCTTCCTGGTAGAAATGGGCAGGGTATTTCCTCCAGCTATAGTGTATGCCGTCGACACTGCAGCCATCCCAAATTATAGTTTCAACAACAGGGGCTAGCCGTACATAAGAGCCTTCTGTGAGGAGCCCTAGCCCTAAACTCAGTTTAGCTCAATCTAGAGGCACGCTTGGAAGTGCTGACTCAATTTGACCTGCCGGCTCAAGGGTCACAAACTATGTGACAGGAGCGACATGTCCCACAGGACATTTCCACTGAGCTGACTGCCAGTGTGTGCAACCTCGTCCTCGTCTCCAGGGAGGGGTTCTGCGTGAGGCACTCTGGCCTCGCAGCTCCCCAGTGGGCCCTACGTAAATAGTGCGCATCACACAGCGTGGCAGCTGCTTTGCCTAGAAAGCCAATTGAATCATTTGCCTAGGAGAAAGCTTAATCAGGAGAGGGAAAAAAACAGAAAATCATGCCTCCCAGAAATGTTTTCTTCTGCCTGTATACCTCATTATTGCAGAGACTGTTTAGTCTACTGCTCAAAGGAAGAAAATATGCTCCCAAAAAAACGCGCACTATACTGTAAAGTAAGAAAGACAAGGAAACAAAAAAAAAAACCCCCAAACACACACTTTCATTCACTAATCTGATTCAAAGCTTTCAAGTTCAAGAAAGGGCTATCTGACAAAGAGTTGAATTTTAATTCAATCTTCCCAAATGGGTTTAGTTCCCAAATGAAAATGAAACGTGGCGTCTTTGCGTTCTCTCTTCCCCTCCAAACATGACGGCCCCAAGGTGGGGGAAGAGCTAAAGAAGGAGAAGACCATCTCCCTAACAGACTTTCTGGCTGAGGATGGGGTGAGAAAGCAGAAGCCCAAGCCTGTCAGCTGGGCTGATGAAACACTATCGGAAGGAGACATGCCATTGGCGTAGTACTAATGGCGATGTGTTTAGGGCACCTCCAATCGCCCCTCCCGACCTTCCTACTGCTCTGTGGGCTGCTTGGGAACCAAATTTCCACCAGGGATGTTTTCCCAAATTGCTACCCTACACAGTTTTCCTTGGGAACCTGCCCCATTATGAGACAGAAGGCTCCAATAATCCTTTAGAGGACTAAATGTAAGTGCTGTACACTTGCCACGTCACGATTCCAGCAATCCAGACAGGTTGAGAGGGTTTGGGCTATGTAGAATTTGAGGACCTGGATGCTTTGCTCAGTGCTCTGAGTCTCAGTGAGGAGTCTCTAGGTAACAGGAGCATTTGAGTGGATGTTGCTGATCCAGCACTGGATAAAGATGGGGGTGATCATTCTTTTGGTAGAGATAGAAGTTGAGATCCTAACAAAACAGACACAGTCTGGAGACAGCTCCGATGCCTACCCGCCTAGGGGAGGTGATGATAGCTTTGGAGACAAGTATCCATATCGTTCAATGCAGAGTGGTGTCAGGATGGGTTTCGGACTGGTATGAGGACAGCCCATTCTGAGATATGGATCTCAGTGGGCGCCAGAATAACTATGATGTCCGCGGACTCCAGGATAGGTAGTGGTAGAAGAGCATTTGGTAGAGGGTGTTGTAGGGACCATGACTACAGCTGAGGCAGGGACTGCTAAGAAGACCAGTATGATAGACAGGTGATCGGTCATGGAGCTCCAGGGGCCATCACTCTCAGGATGATTATTGATGACAGAGGTCCCCCACCCCCCAAACCCAAACTGAATCTAAAGCCTGGAGCACTCCTAAGGAAGATGATCCCTCTGCTAGCACCTCCTAGTCCAGCCGAGTGGCTCTATCTTTGCAGGGAGAGGCAAAGCCTGTTGACACAGCTGCTAGAGAAAGAGGAGAAGAAGAAGAAGAGAGGCTACAGAAGAAGCAGAAGTTACAGCATCTTTGGATGAGCCAAAACGAGACGGCCGATCCCAGGAGAGACTCCCAAGATGGCAAAGTGAAGAAACTCAGGAAAGAGAAGGGTCGAGGATAGGAAGTGACTCATTGCAGACTGAGCCTCAGTCAGATACACAAAGGAGAGCGGGAAGTCTAGAAAAGGAAACACTCCACAAGGAGGGCTGTCACCGTCCACCCTCTAAACCTCCTAAACCTGATGAGCCTCTAAAGGTAATGCCGGCCCTCCGGCAAAGGAGAATGCCTGGGTGGAGGGGTGCTCTCACCCTCTTGCTCCATCTCAGAGTGGAGACACAGAGCAGCAGTCCCCTTCAAGTATGGAGGCCAAGTAGCTCTGGCTCAGCCCCCTGAGAACGACCAGCAAGGAAGGAAGAGAACAAAATAGATGGGTGAGTGTCCCGAAAGGCCAAGGTGAGAACTCCGGCTGTGGTCCTGGGGATGCGGGGTGGGGGTGGGGTGGGGGGGGGAGACAAAGATCGCTGGAAGGAGTTGGATAGAGAAGATGGCAGGAAGGATCAAGACTCCAGACCTGCACCGAGCCAAAGGAATCCCAGGAGAATCCAGCCTCCAAGTTCAGTTCTGCAAGCAAGTATGCTGGTCCCCCTGTGGATGGTGAAGATGGAAATGAGGGGGATTAGTGCACGGAGCAGACCTCTCCATCCTGGGCTCTCTCCTCGTCTCTCCACCCTGGGGCTCTCACGAGCAATCAAACTAGCCTTGTGTATCCTGGCTTTGCCCCTCCTGAACACTGTCCTATCCAAACTTCCAAATACATCCATTCTTTCAGAACCCTGTCACTCTGGCCACCTAATGTTCTTCTCGATACTGTCAGTTCCCCAAAAGTGACTCTGGAAGTCACACACCTGCTCTCAGAGGCATTTTATCTTGGTCACCAGGAGCTGTGGCTCACATAAACTAACTCCGTGGTGTCTCTGATTCTTGCCACACACTCCACCCCTGCTACACCCCATCTGCCACACCCCTTCTGCCACACCCCCTCCTGCCACACACCCTTGCCTTCCACACACCTGTTCCTGCTGCTTTCACCCTTGCAGAAGTCAGACTACTTCAACCCATAGACTTGGGTGGTGATTAGGAGTTCATAAATGGGGAGAGCTGAGTTGGAGGTCTTCAGCCCTGATTGGGGCATTTTAAGGTTTCGGTAAGTTTCGTCCTCTGGAGCCCCATGCCTGTGCTTGGGTCCATAATGACCTACACCAGTGCCTGTCTGCTTAGGAGGTTGGCTTCTTAACTTCCCTCCGGAATAAAGGATAATGCAAAGAACTGTTGAACAGGTCCTGGTTTCTCTTGCAACACAATGGCTTGACCAGTCAGTTTTGATGTGCACCTTTGTAGGGGTCAGCTCCAAAGATGGCAAGTTTCCCTGTCGTGGGAAGTCAGGGTACCTGGAGATAAATGAGACCTTGGTCTTAATGTGCAAGCCCCAGGCCTGAGTTGGTTTAGTGTGCTGTAGCAGTGGGCATAGCAAATTGCTTATCCAGTGGACTTGATTGGCTAGAAGGTAGGAAGTGGGTTTTTAGAAAGACACCCACAGTTGAATTTTTTTTTTAAACTATTGGTTGAATCGTCACCAGAGCGGCTTCCTCGAGCAGCTGAGAGGAGCAGACGCAGAGACCCACAGCCAAACATTAGGTGGGGAAAGAGTCTAAACTGGAGATCTCCATCGGATTTTTCCACTCAGAGCTCAGGGAACCCCATGGAAGAGGGAGAGAAAAGATTGCAGGAGACAGGGGTGGGGGGCGTTGAGGACACTAGGAGAGCAAGGCCCACCAATCAACCAAGCAGGGCTCAAATGGGCTCACAGAGACTGAAGTGGCAAACACAGATCCTGCATGGTCCGCGCTAGGGCCTCTGCATATGTTATGGCTGTTGGCTTGGTGTTTTTGTGGGACTCCTCTAACAGTCTCTGACTCTTTTGGCTGCTCTTGGGACTCTTTTCCTCCTGCTGGGTTGCCTCCTTCAGCCCTGATATGAGAGTCTGTGCCTTGTCTTTTTGTATCCTGTCATGCTGTATTTGGTTGATATCCCTGGGAGGCCTGTATTTGTTTTTTTAAATTTTTTTCTGAAGGGAAACAGAGGGGAAGAGATTCTAGGGGAGAAGGGAGGTGGGGAGGGACTGGAAGGAGTGGAGGGAGGGAAAACTGTGGTCAGGATGCATTTTATGAGAGCAGGATTGAGAGAAGAATAAAATAAATTACAAGCAACAACAAGAACCAACAGACAAAAGCAACCGAAACCCATCGGTTGTAGACAGTGGGGAGGTAGCTTTCCCTGTTCGTGTCTACTTCCCTTCCAGACAGCTGCATCCAGAAGAAAGCTGCTGTGCCCCACTCTCCTACTTTGCTCCTTTGTTAAAATCAAAGCTTATGTCCCACTCCTGAATACATGTAAAATCCGAGCAAGAGTATTTCTAGGAAAACGATTTGTAGACATTACCTGGAAGACGTCTAGGGATGTAAAATCCCATCCTTTGTGTTGAGGGCTATTTTTCTCCAAATAAATCCAGTCTTTAAAGTTGAAAAATGAAGAAGAAAGAAAGGAAGGAAGGAAAAAGAAAGGAATGAAGGAAAAAGGAAAGAAGGGAGGGAGGGAGGAAGGGAGGGAGGGAGATAGGAAGAAGTGTGGGTTGTGGAGATGCCTAGGGCACATTCAGTTGGTCTTCCTTTTCCCTCCGCAGTTCTGCCCCACCTCTATGGCTATGCAACACAGATGTCCATCATGGCTGCCCCCCCCCTCCTCCACCCCACATCTCAGGCACACTTCCTGCTGTTTTTCCTGCATGGTACAGCCTGTCAGGATTCCAACTTGCTGGGCACAGGAGATGTTTTTACTTGCCTCAGGGAACAAAGAGAGATCACTTCTAAGATTCTTGTTAATTGTACTACCCTGCCTTCCTTCCAGCCATCCAGGTCAGTTCCTACTCAAGAATCAATTTTCTTACACAACGCAAATCATATCCCACGTTTTTTCAATGCCCACCCATCTCCCCCATGTCCCAAAAGTGAAGGGTTAGGAGGCAAAGTATAGCATCTTTTTCTTTTCTTGGCCTGCTCACCCATCCTGACTTCTGCTTTATTTTTGAAGCTAGCACAGCATCCCCAGTGGTATGGTACCACTCTAACCAGTAACAGGTACCTAGAGGGCTTTACATTAAGCCATCTAAAAACCTGGTTTGGCAGCTGAAGTAAAGGGAAGAGAGGGCGCTACTGGGTACGCATTTTCTGAGAGCTCCCAGTTCTCACATCAGGCCTGGGGTACCCGGGTTCTGTCCCAGTTCCAAGTGGGGGCCTGCAGTGGACAGCTGGGCACTAGCACTTCCCTTCCTTGTTTCAGAGACCAAGCTACTGTTCAGAGAGCCCTTTGTATCTAAAACTTACTCGATACGGAAAGGAGACCGTGTTACTATTTTTGAAGGTAATGATCTTGAAAACATTTGGAGTCGTTTTTGTCAGGTGCTTATGGTGGTAGCTCACGCCTGTACTCCCAATATGCAGGAAGCTGAGCTGGGAGTTTGAGGCTAGCCTGGACTACAAAGTGTGTCCAAAGCTATATTGGCATACATTGTAAAAACTCTGTCTCAAGAAAGTCAACCAAACAAAATGGTCTGTGGGAAATGTCTGGTTTCTGCCACAGTGTACATGGGCTGGATCATGGCAACCATCTGTCAGGAGTATGACTTGAGAACTTCCATTGAGATCTGGTGAAAATGTCCTCTGTGTCTGCCTCCTGAGTCTCTGTCCTTTGTCACCTTCCAGCCAGATCTGGAGTCCTCTTCCTCACCACTCTCTACCCCGTGCAACCCCTTTGACTCACCCTAATTCTAGAATTTCAGAGTAGCATCTCTGTCCCTTCAGTGCCAGGCACCATTATAAATGCACTTCCAACTGTAGAAAGCCTAAAATGTGCTCTAAGTATCCAGGAAGCAACTGTGGGGTCTGAGAGGCTGCCGAAGGCCTAGCCGGCAATGGTGTGCAGAGCCTGCCACCCTCACCCACAGGATCCCATCAGAAAGAGACAGCTAAGCATGTAGGCTGGGTGTGGGACAGCCTCTTCTCTTCAGTTGTGGAGTCAAAGGATGGTAGTGGGGTGGGGTGGGTCTGGGATAGGCAAGAGGAAAGATTTCTGACCTCCATAGCTGAATGTAGAGAGGAACAAAGACACGCAGAACCTGCATGGATGGCTCCCAGCGGTGAGGTACCACACCCAGGGGCTGGCTGTGCAGATCCGAGGACAAGAGCACAGGACAGCAATGGCAAGACTCCAGGCCTGTGCCTAAAATAGGTGCAAGAGCCATGGGACGCTGGCTGTTGCCTGGCTAGGATGGGGCCTGAAAGAGCCGAAGAAATGTTCTCAGGTTTATCCCTCGACCATGAGTTTTTCTGATTTCACTGCAATCAAGAAGTTTATGCCAACTTCGTACAAACAAAACAGGAATCAAAGTGAGTGAGCGATCTGCAGAAAGCAAGGCTTGCAAGATCCGTGCATGCACCAAACAGGAAGTCAGTGTACCCTGTTCCAATTACACAGGACTGGTCTCCAGTAACATAATGCCCCTTTCCTTTCTCCCAGAACCACTAGTATTGATGTTTAAGCATTGGTGAAACATAGTTTTTAATTTCACACCTCACAGAGCCCAGCTGAATGCTTCAAGCAACGTAAACAGAAGTTGGGCCAAGCGCTGCAGACAAGCTGGGAGGAGAATGGCTTCCCCTGACGCCTGTACCCTGGGATTGCAAGGGGACAGACAGCTGCTAACAAACTGGTCGGCTAAGGCCACAGAAATGTGTTTTCTGGTGTTGGGCTGCTGGCGCCAGTCTCTTCTGACAAAACTGTGTTAACACTGCGAGCGAAAAACCGAATCTCTTTCCTTGGAGCCATCAGGAAAAACCGCTTCTTATTTCTTCCTTGACCTCTTTTTGGTGGTGTCATAAGAACGGACTATTTCCTCCTGTGTAACAGCTCCATGTTCTTCTTGAGAAAAGGCATACCCATCTGCAGAGAAGCACACAGGAAGAAGCATTAGTGGGAGAATCAGGGAGCACTCCAAGGATGAACTGCTTTCCGGGAAGACGCCGTTGAGCTTTGCGGTCTCAGAACTTTCTTAGCCTTGGATACAGAGGCCTGAGAGGAAGACACCTGCAAAAGCAAAGGGGACCATGGTCAGGAGGGATTGTGCTGGCAGGGGGCTGATCAAACCGGAATGGAAATGGCTCAGAGCAGGAGTTTGTTTTCTGCAGCTGTAATAAAATACCGTGGACTAAGTGAAGTATAACCTGGAAGTTTGTTTGGTTTACAGGTCTAGAAGCTGGGAGTCCAACATCAAAAGGCAGTACCTGGCGAGGACTGCCTTACTGCAACATAACACAGGGGAACAGTACCCCTTGCTACTCCTGGGTGGCAACATTAACCCATTGGCTGGAATAGAGCCCATGTGACCTATCACCCTTAAAGCTTCCCCCCCAACTCCATCAGCACAGCGATTACATGCCCACATGCATTCGGGAGGGGCTTCCTTATGGTGCTGCCCACACAGGTGACTTTGCCCCACATTCTGCTTCTGTGCTGTAAGGAGTGAAGGCTGTCTCTCGCCCCAAAGATCTTCTAGAATTGGGCCATGGCTTTCTGGAGCAGTCTGGGAATGGGAGGGGCTGCTCCTGCTCTGTCTCCTCCACCCAGGTCCCTACCCTGACCACACACAAGGTGTCCTTGTGAGGCACTGTTACTGCAGTCCACAAGGACAGCCTTTCCTTGGAATGGTTCAAAGCAAAATCTAGTAAAACAAAACCAAAAACAAACCCCAGTGTATCCAGTGGTAGCCAGACTGCTTACCACAGTTAAATCTGACAATGTTCATTCTCTAGTCTTCTCATCCAAGGATGGTTTTGTGTGACCTTCAGGGCCATCAGTCCCAGGAGCTGCCACCATAGTGGGATATACCTCTGGAACAATGCCCCTGTCTTCAACTATATCCGTGGACTTTCCATTCAAAGGAAGTCATTGTGACCAAGAGCAGGCCTCTCAGAGAGAGTCTAGAAACATTTTTGAAGCAAGAAGGGAGAGGTCCGCTGGGCTCCCTATAAGAAGATGGCATTCTCAGTTGGCTGGGCATCTGTCCTGTTTCGTGGCCAGATGGGAACTTCTTGTCCTCGCTCGGCCATTACTAGACTTTGTAATCTTGGAATCTTGAAGCTGTCTGGGTTTGCTTTTCTCTAAGAGAAATGACCTAGGACAAGGCATGCCCTATCTCGAATAGCTCCAGCCCTTCCCAAGGCCTCCTGGATGCATCCTAGGTCAACCATAATAAGGCTACAACCTTGCCTTGGCCTGTCTCATGCTGGTTTATACCCTGTAGGGAGGTGGGGGGAAGCGCTGCACAAAAGCCATAGAGAAAGAATCCTGTCTCAGCAGTCAGTCCCACTTCAGAGAGACAGGCAAACACTCTCACCCTGACCTGCTCTCGGGTGAGCAGAGCACAACCAAATGCCCTTCTTGAGGCAGGAGGGTGGCAAGTTCAAGGCCAGAGAGGGCAGTAGATTGAGAACTTGTCCATGTGTGCCTGGAGAGGCCAGAAGAAGATGTCAGATTCCCTGGGACTAGAGCCACAGATGGTTGTGAGCCACTATGTGGGTGCCAGGTATCGAACCTGGTCCTTTGGAAGAGTAGCTAGTGTTCTTAACTGCTGAATCATCTCTCCAGCACTCTGCTAAGGATTTTTAGAAATGTGGTATGTCTTTAGAGGCATTCTTATTTCTTGTATTTGTCCAGTAGAGTTTTTTATTTTTTGCCTTTCAGTGTTGACTTAAGAAAAATACGAGGTTGTTCATTGTTAAGAGTTATAGCTGTCCCCTAGATATATGTGAACACATGTGATTGTTTTGGACATTGGAGAATAAACCTAGGCCATGTGCGTGCTGAGTGAGAGGTCTGTCACCGAGCCCCGCCTCCCCAGCCCTCATTTCACTTTTAGTTTGAGACAGGATCTCATCGAGTTGCCCAGGCTGGCCTTGAACTCACTCTGTAGCCCGAGCAGCTTTGGAATTGTGATCTTCCTGCCTCAGTCTCCTGGTCTGGCTACATATATTCTTTCTGTGATTACTCTGAGGCATTTGTTAGGAAAAAATAATGCTCCACAGTATGAATGCATCCACCCTAAAGGCTTTATGTACTTCGTGTGATAATGCATAAGGGTGTCATATAATTGTATTTTGTTTTTCCAGAGGAAGAAGAAACTTGAGGAACATATACATTGTCCAGAGTCACTCAGCTAACTGAACAATAACCACAATACCCAGTAGTACTTACTGAACTCTTTAGCTCCAATGCTCTTGCAGACCCTTACATATATGATTTCACTGTACCCTCCCAACACCCCAGCTAGATCCTTACACTGTTCCCCTTTTACAGATGCAGAAACGGAGAGGTCAAGTGGCAGGACAGGAACTCGGGTAGTGTGAGCCCAGAGGGGGTCCCCTTCAGACTGCTCTCCTTGGAGGATCCCATTGATCTTTATAACTTGACCTCCACTTCAGGTCAGAGACCATGGCTGTGACTTAGATCCCATGGCGTAGAAGCCGCAACACAGAGCTACAACCTGTTGCACATGGGTGCTCTCTGCTTGAGCCTCTGATTTTGTGCACTTGGGACTGTGCTAAACTCCTCCTAGTTGCTGTGAGAAATGGGAGGAAGGAGTGAAGTGCTGAGGGGTGATGTACTGCCACCGTTCTCTCTCCACTGAGAAAGTCTCTGTTGGCCGACAAAGCTCAGCTGAACTGCTTGGCGGACCATTGCTACATGTCTTTTGTGAGCGCTGACCTTCAACTTTCAGAAAATGTCCCACTCTACGAGGTGTGGCAGCCATCCCCGGCCTGGTCGCCCCAACCCGCTGCTACCCACTGTCACTTACGGGTGACACACTGCTGGACGGAGCCTGCTCGGAAGAGGGTCGGGGGTGTCTTTCTGCTGAGCCTCTTGATCAGACGGTCACGCTCGTTCATCCTGCAAGAGAACAAAGAGGGTCAGGACCCAGGTCACCCCAACATCTCTCTGGGGGATCCACATAGCTTTAGACTGAGAGAAGGAGGCATGTGGCATCTGCGTCCAGAAGTCCTTTTTTGTTGTTTGTTTGTCTGTTCCTCTCCCAGAGGCATCAAGCCACTAGGCAGGTATACCTCTATCTCCCTCCTCCACCTCTCCATGTTGAAGCCCAAACTCAGAATGAGATAGTATTTAGAGACCAGACATAAAGGTGACGTACAGATGGGCCCTGATCCTTATAAAGAAAGGGGCTTAGGACTCTCCCACACTCAGAAGGATGTCCATGTGAGTATCCAGGCAGAAGACAAGGAGATGCTGCAGACTTCCACTCTGTGGCCATTTCCGGCTTGTATTTGCAGTTCCAGAGCAGAGGGGTGTCAGCCCTCACTGCAGCACTCGGCCAAAGCAGCTGGAATTCCAAGCAGACAAACCCACCACCCCACTATTGTTTGCAGAAAACTCTAGCACCCTAAGAGCCTGGAGCCCGAGGACACCTGTGCTGATCACAGCCCCCTTCTTATACCCAAAGTACAAATAACAAAGAGTAGAATTGGCCTCATTAAAATTAAAAACTTTAACTGGGCGCAGTGGTGCAGGCCTGTAGTTCCAGCTATTAGGATGTTGAGACCCGAGCATCACTTCTACCCAGGAATTTAAGGCCAGCCTGGCCAAAATAGCAGAGCAAGATCCAATCCAAAAGGCTGGGCACGAGTATACAAAACTTCCAGAGTAGGCAACTGTGTGGAGACAGAAGCCTACAAGCCAAGGCTGCCAGCAGCTGCGGGGCAGGAGGTGGCGGGGGAGAATGAGTGTTCAAAGCATGACGGGTTCCCTTTAGGAAGATGGACATGTTCTGAGACACTGGCAAGGAGCCATAATATTTTGCATGCAAGTGCCACAGGACTGCGGACTTTAAAATGACAGATTCTAAGTTATATAAATGTTATCACAACCAAAACACAGGAAAATTCAATTTTAAGAAAGGTAAAAGAGGTCTCACATCAGGACCAATCCCCTTCCGTCATCTGAACTGCTGGCCGTGACGCCATTTTTACAGCTCATTTCTCCAGTGCTGTGGGGGTGTTGGAGGAAAGTGTTGTCTTTGATTATTTCCCCCCTGTGTGCTGGCACAAGCAGGTATGCTAGCCGGGATCTACTGGTATGGAAGGTGTTAGGTAAACACAAACTCAGCCTAGCTCTGAGCTACGTGCAGTCTCGGTGCCTCCCCAATAATGATGTTGAAACTGAAGCTCAGACAAGTCCTCACAAACAGGCTCTCTTTTGGAAGCTGACATACTCTGGAGGAGGTGCTGTGTTCCTGTCCTGGAAAATAAGCAGCCTGAGGAAGGAGGGGCACACTGGGAAGGGCTGTGCTGGAGGAAAAGAAACTACGCTCATGTCCACAGTTCTGCTAGGAAGCACTTCCTGAAGAAAAAAAAAAATCTCATCAGCCTGGAAACCGTGCTGCTGAAGTGGAATGCGGCAGCCAAGACCGGCCTCTCCCCTCCCCCTACTTTCCCCACAGCTGATATGAACCACAGAAGATGCTATGACAAAATCCCAAACAAATTAGTAGTTTTAGAAGCACATCTTTGAATTAGCCACTGGGCATCTGGCTATCAGAACTGGGGACTGGTAGGCAGAGGCTGGCAATGGTGCATGGTGCTTACTTTCCTCGATCCCGGACAACCCGTCAGGTGGCGGGGACTAGGGGACGCTTCTGAGTGTTGGAGGGAATCTTATTTTCTTACAATGTAGTTTGGATGAATGCTTGCCAAGAGGAGAATTTGTCTAAAAAGTACAATGCCAAATGGGTAAGCAAAGAAAAGGGGAAAATAACAGATTCTCAGCCTCAGAATAGGTGGTATCTGCCAGTCTTCATGGCTAACAGTCAGGGCAGAGGTAAAAGCTGACAGGCCGTGCACAGAATGGGAGGCATCAACGGAAGAGGGTGGAGTGCTCCTGGCATTCGAGAGTGCTCGGCCGTGCCAGATAGCTGGGATGGCACCTTGGACAATAAGACCCGGGAGGAAAGTTAAAAAGAAGCGTCCGCTGACAGCAAGTGGTCACCCTGTCCTTTGACCTGCAACAGCGGCCAAGGGAGAAATGGCTAAATGACGCCCCTAAAGGTCAATAATAGATTATCAGAACCAGAGAGCTCGAAAAAATAACAAAGATCATGTCAAACCCCTGCTCGGAGAGATGTCTGCTTCCAGGAGGGTAGAAGGGATACACTCCAATATTCCTGCTGAGGGCTTCCGATGACTCCAGACACCATGTGTAAAGCAAATCTAGTGAGTCTGAAAAGGTGGCGGGAAGGAGGAAGACCTAGGAACTCCAGCGTGAAAAATCAAGATTTCCTCTCTACAAAAGAACCCCACAGCTAATATCATACTCAGTGGGAAAGACCTCATACATCGTCGGACTTGGAGCTGAAGGAGCTCACAATCCTAAATGCCCACAGGAACAGATAAGGAAGAGCTCAGCCACAGGGGCAGCCCAGCAAGATGATAACCTTAGCTGCTTTATCCCAGCCAGACACCCTAGAGAAATGTGTGACTCTCTACCACCCATGCCAGCCATGACCAAGAGGAAGTCTGGGCTTGCACCCTGAAGACGCTGTCAAGAGGCTGTTTAACCTCTAGTAAGCAAAGAGCCTGTAGCCCTCCACGACAGCCAATGGTGCATTATTAGTCCTTCTCCCTGAAGCGTCAGTGGGCAACAGTGGGGTATCCATATGGAGCTGGATGTCTACCTCCAACCAGGATGGTGTGAAGGCTTTCCTCCCCCTGCTTTTGGGAGTCAGGGGAGCTCAAATGGGGGACCAGGGCTCATGGTATCTATATAGAGCACTTGAAAAGGAGGAGCTTCTATCCCAGCCCAGCAGGTACCAGCAGAGGTCATTACTTCTATCCTCTGACATGAATAGGCTGCCACAAAACCCAGGATCTCTAAGGTCTGGATTTTATCACCAAGATGACAGGGTCAGTGGAATTATCTAATGGACTTTAAAGTGGTTACGACAAAAATGCTTCCATAAGCAATTATGAGCAAACTTAAAACAACAAAATTTTTGGCCACAAGATAAAAAGAATTTCAGAACGGGGAAACACAGTGACTGAGGTGAAGGCTTTAGTGAGTGGGCTCAACAGAAAAACGGCAGGGGAGTAGAAGAAGTCAGTGGTCTGGACGGAGATGGAGTCGCGGAAATCAACCAGTTTGAGTGACAGGGATAAAACGGACCAAAAGGACCCAAAGTCTTAGGAGCCGGGGGCGGGCGTGGCAGAAGCTCTAACACCTTCTCTTCAGAGCCACAGACAGGAGGAAGCGTCTGGGGTGGAAGGCACCAAAAGAAATAATGGCTGAGTGAGTCCTACATTTGTTGAGGGATCTACGTTGCAAAGCAAAGTCTAAAGGAGAGAAAAATGGAGGAAGTGTGCGCCGGGGAAGGATTCAATTCAGCTTATCAAGGCTACAGTAAAGGCAAGATCTCAGAAGCAGCCGAAGGGAGACAGCACCTTCTCTAGAGGGAAGGCTAACGGGAATGTTCATGTGTTTCTCATGAGAAGCTACTGAGGCCAAAAGGAAGAGGCTCGGGTTTTCTCCTCTGCCGAAGAGCAGCCAGACAGAATCAACCAAGAAAACAAAAGAGCTGTCAGCTCAGGAAACTGTCTTTCGGAAACAAGGAGAAATAAAACATTTTCAGATGGGAACAGAATTTGCGGCTGACGACGCCATTTCTACACACAGAAGGGCATGGTGACACAGGATGGAGGAGGTGGGGGAGAGCACACAGAGAGCGAGTGGTTTCCTTTCTTCTCCAGTTCTCCAGCCACACTGGGCAAGTTTAAGTAGAAACCATGCACCATCTGATACGTGGTGAGCAAATAACTATAAATGAAGATAAAGAAGGGATAGAAAAGGAAGTCGTGTTTCTGTGCTTCACAAAAGGTCAAGAGGACTGATAGTGTGAGCAGCTATGGATAACGAAGTGCCTACAGCAAAGGGTTAAAAAGTGATTCTAAGATATAACTCACAATCGCAGCAGATAAGTTGCAGTGGAATTCTGAAAACATGTCTTGTAGTGGGGAGACAAGGATGGTTCAATATGCAGAAATCAAAGTAATTTTGTTAACAGGCTTAAAAGGGTAGAGGAAATCGCAGTCAGTTTGCTTTTAGAGATAAAGCATCTTATAAAATTTGACATCCATTCATGGTTTAAAAACAAACAAAAACGCTCTTAGCCGATTAGATGGGAACTTTTTTTTTTTTTTTATATTGACAGAAAAATGTCTACAAAAAAGCCCCACAGCTAATACCATACTCAGTGGAAAAGACTGACCATTTCCCCCTTGGGAACACAGCAAAGGCGTTTGTTCTAACTATCCTTATTTAATATGGTGCTAAAAGTTCTAGCAATAGAACTGTGCAGTAAGGCAATAAAAGCAAATAAAAACATGAGGTTCAGCATATAAGTAATGACAGTGTCTGCGTTTGTGGATGACATCATCATCTAGAAAACTTCAGGAAATACATATTAGCATTCAGGCTACGTGTAGGTCTTCAAGGTCACATGATACAGTCACAAAAATACAAAAAATGAGCATGTAGCGATGATTACACAGACTCTGGAATTAAAAAGGCACAACTTACAACTGCTCAAAGAAATATCTGAAATATTTGAAATGCAAAGCTAAGAAGCCATTTATATGACTGTGAACTGAGATTGGTCATTTGCATGGATTACAAGACTGGCCTCTGTGAAGCTGTTAACTCTCCTTAGTTTGATACGGTAAAGGTTGAATGTAATTTCTATCAAAGTCCCAACAGCATCTCTGTAGCACAGGTAAAGTTATTCTTAATAGGGCTGGGGAGCTGGCTCAGTGGTTAACGTGCTGGCTAGATGAGAAGCAAACGTGAGGAGTAGTTTGGATCCCCAGAACCCATATAAACTAGGGGTGTGTAGTGGCTCACTGCAGTTCTAGAACTCAGAAGGTAAGGAGTCGGGGGATCCCCAGAGTACACTGGCTGGCTAGATTAGCCATAAAAGCCAGTTCTGGGTTTCGGGCTGAGAGACTCTGCCTGAATGAATAAGGTATGAAATGGTTAAGGAAGACCCAGCATCAGCTGTGGACCTCCACGGATGTGTACTTGCTCATCCACAAGCAAGCAGACATGCCCATACATAGTCACATCACACACAGAGACACGTGCAAAAAAAATATTATACTCAATATGGAAAGGCATGAACAACTGTTAAAAATCCTTTTGAAAGAGAATACTACAATGGGGTATCAGCCTTCCTGACTCAAAGTGTGTAGTGTTCCTGTGGTTATCAAGACACTATAGCACTGGCATGGGTTAGATGAGCACACAGATACAGATGGACGAGAAAAAGAGAATTGAATACAGAGTAGAGTAACCTAGAAGCAAGCACTCCTCCCCAAGCCCTTTTTCTGTAATTGCTTTTTCCTTCCTTTGGACTGTGGTAGGGATCAAGTCCAGAGCCTCACACATGGTAGGCAAGCTCTCTACCACAGATCTATACCCCTGCCTTCCACTTAACTTTTGACAAATGAGGAAAATGAATTTTGTGGAGGAAAAGCCTCCTCAACAAATGGTTTCTGGAGAAATCATGCACACACAGGCAACAACAGTAACACAGGGAGCCTGTTCAAATCATGAACCTCATGAAAGATTAACTTAACAAGCGTTACAGACTTTAGTGCAAAATGTAAAAATCTAAGACTTCCAGGAAAAACAAATTGGGAGGGGCAATGTCGGGTGTAAAGAGGACCCTACAAGTCTTAGACTGGTCACCAAAAGCATAACCCATAAGGAAAAACTGACACTGGAACTCCGTTGAAATTCACAACTTTTCTTCTGAGAATATCCTACTATGAGGCTGGAAGGGCAGGTTTCAGAGTCGGACAGCACTTAGACAGAGTCGGACAGCACACAGAGCCAAAATACAGACTGTACTAAGGGGTCTCAGAGCTCAACAACAGTCGAAAATCCAGTTGGAAAACGAACAAGAGGTGTGACAGCAGAGGTTAAGACCTGGGTGCCATGTGAACAGACCCTCAGCGTCATGGGCAGTGAGGGGCCATATAATAATATATAATATATAAGTGCCATATAATAAAATGGCACCGGGGATTGCTCTCAAGGACTGGGAGGGTCGCTGCTGCCCCACCCGGGAATGGAAGACGATCTATAACCAGATGTGCCACAATCTTGTGAAAATATGTTTAAGATGATGGCGTTTACGGCTGCATTCACCTCAAAAATTGAGTCAGCTGACATGGCTAATGTGCAACCCAAATTGTCAACCCACAGAACCGGGAACTAAATAAATGGCTGCTTTTCAAAACAGCTACCCCAGTGTGGTGGTGCACTCCATAATACCAGCTCTTAGAGGTGGAGGCAGGACTGTCCCGTAAGTTTGAGCTCCATCTGATCAATAAAGTGATTTCCAGGTGAACCAGGGTTACAGAGTGAGCCCCTATCTCAAAAATCAAGCATCAATAAATGTTGGGGTCCAGGTTACCCAGACTACGGAAGCTTCAGCTTGACAAGGTTCCTGGGCTTCCGCTGTCGGGAACTGGAATTCCTTAACTGCCTTGCCCCTTTCTTGTCTTTACTGTACAGTGACATATGTTCTCTCATCAATAATAAGATCTGCATAAGCCTAATAGTAATAGCAAAATTAATCCCTGAGCTGGCCACTGTGGGCTGGAATGAAACACAGCCATGCTATTCAGAAGTAAATTGCAATAGAGCAACCCAGGTTTATTGCAAGGATTTAAGAAATATAAAACCTAGGAATGCACCTGAGTGCTAGCAGTCACGTATTGGGAAGACGCCTCATCACCTGAGTGCTAGCAGTCACGTATGGGGGAGGGGGGATGCCTCCCCAGAAACAGCCTCCTCAGTCTCCTCCCCACCCACAGGGAAATGACCATTAAGCTTATCAGCAGGATTCGTCCTTCCCCGACAAACCAGGCGCCACCCTGTCTCAAGGGGCTAGTCCAAGGGCACGGATTGACTACCCCCAACTCTGGTTCCCGCAAGCGCAAACACCTGACCAACGAGGTTGAGGGACACAGAATTTGGGGAGCTCTGAACCAATCGGAGCTGCACAAACCCTGTCCCGGCCCCGGCCCCGGGACTCCGATAAAAGCCCTGGGGGCGGAGGGTTCGCTCGCCCGCCCGCACCATTCTTGACGCCCGCCAAGCTTGACCTGTACGCAAGCTGGTTAACAATAAAGCCTCGTGCGTTTTTGCAGCAACCTGGAATGTCTGGTGCTTCTTTAGAAGTCCGCCCGGCTAGCCCTACACCATAAGACGTATTCTATGTGTCTTATGAAGGAGCATTAAGCTTGCCAGTTAAGGGTCCCATAGAAGAGTGAGATACTGAGCTCACTGGTCGTAGTTTCGATTGTTTACCCTCCTTTGTGGAAGCTGAGGAACCCATCGCGGGGACTAGAGCTGGACTCAGACCCCCGCAAATAAACAACATTTAAAAACTAAATGTATGGTGAGGGAGAGATGGCTCAGTGACTGAAAGCACTTGTTACTTTTGCAGTGGACCCAGGTTCAGTTACCAGTGCCTACATCATGGCTCACACAACAGTTTCAGTTCCAGGGGATCTGACATTCTCTTCTGTCCTCTGCTGGTACCAGACACACATGTTGTGCACATACATACATGCAGACAAAACACTAGTAGATATAAAATAAAGAACTCTTAAAATAAATATGTAGCTAGCCATAAACACAGCTATTGTACTCCTGAACATTTATCCCATAGAAACGAAGGCAATGCTCTCAAAAGTTTTGTGAGGAAATATAATTTATAAGTCGGATTCATTCCCAGGCCCAAACTGAGAACTGACATGTCATTCCATGAGTGAATGGTTAAACCAGGTATGGTATATCCATATCATGGAATATTACTCAGCAACGAAGAGGGAAAAGTTAGTGACAATCACTAAACTGAAGAATCTTCAGAAAATTATGTTGGGGGTGTCACTACACGAAGGAAATACATTGTATGTATAAATCATTCCATTTATGGACTTACTACTCTTGAAGTGACAACATTGTCAAACTAGAGAACAGCTCAATAGCTGCCTGGAGTCAGGGGAGGCAGCTGGGGATGCAAAGGAGCCATATGAGGGACCCTGGTGTGATGGAAATGTTCTGATGGTGACCATATCAATGGCAATTTCCTGGCTATGATGTTGTACTAAGGCTTTGGATGATGTCACCACTGGGGTGGGGGTAGGGGGCTTGGGAAAAGGGACCTTGGTCCTGTATTATTCTTCAGTTGCATGTGAAGCTACAATAATCTCCAAAGGAAGGTTTAAAAATCCTTGACCATTTTTTACGTTACCTCCTGTTTCACGCACGGTTGTACCCTCACACCTTTCTAAGCATTGCAAAGAAAATGCAATCTGGCTCAGCTTCACTGAGGGGGCGGGACTTTCTCTTCCACCTCCTGTGGGCACCCCAGAGGGACAGCTTTGGCCTCATTAGCCGAGCAGGCAGAGGCGCATTTGAATGACAGCCCCAGCACATGTGGAAGTCATTACCTCATTTCATGACCCGCAATGAGGTAGTAAGGCTTCTCTCCAATCAGGCTGAGCTCCACGGTACAGTGGGTGAGCCCAGAGGAGGTCAGGCTGGAGCCACAGGGCTGCTAGGAACAGATAAATTAGGAGGGACACCTGGCTGACCCAGGGAGGCCCCAGGGAATGCTGTATGGTAGGTTAAGGAGGCGTAGATGGAACACGGCAAGGAACAGTCTAGGTTGTGTGCCTTTGCCAACAGGGGCAGAGGGCAAAGCGAAGCCCACTATGAAGCAGGAAGCCAGAAGACTCAGCTGCAGAAGCTGAGGGTTCTATTACAACTCTGGAGCCACAAACAGGCCCATATATACCGCTTACTTCAAAGCCACGCAGTCAGAAGTTCCAAGGCTCTCATTCCCTCCCAAGCTCTTTCCAACTGTTCTGCTTCCCTCACTCCGCTCCAGCCACACAACTGGTGTCTCCCACCCTGGGCCTCTACATTTGCTTCTGCTCTATGTTCCTCCCACCGACCCTCCACAGCACTCTCCCTGTCGGCACCCACACTTGGCTTTGTTTTCTGGGTCACACTATTCACCCCGCAGCTTACATTAGTTCTTGGGTTCTCTGTTGGGAATTACATTCTGCTGGGCAAGAATTCTGTCTTTCGGTTTTACCTCCAGCACCAGAAAGAGCCTGGCACACCGAGGACTCTCAGAGCTGTTTTCCAGGATGGCAGTGGCTGAGTGATAGAGGCGCTCACGGGGCATCGGCAAAACCAGGCAGCCACCCCAACGCCACTAAATAATGAAAGAGAACTTTGGGTTGGAGGTTGGAAGAAATGGATGGATGAAGGAATAAATGCAGGGTGGGTGGACCAAAGCATGAAAGCAGTGGTGACAGAAAATACTAGGGGACCAGGCCCTGTGTCTTTGCTGGGAAATCGCCATTGTCTAGAGGGCAAAGAAGGAGCTAGCCCACTGAGGTCCCAAGACATAGTTGAGGGAGCCCCTTTATGGAAGATGGGGTTTCTAGGACCATGGGATGACCAGATCCACAGCTTGTCTCGTCCCTTCTCAGACCCACACAATCACTGGGATCTAATTGCCTGATGAGTGGGAATTTCACCTGGGTCTGGAGTTCAATCTTCCCTTAGTATGCATACACCTCCTGTCAGGGATGAAGGAAGGAAGGAAGGAGCTGGAGATGCTGGGGGAGCTATGTCTAAAAAGGCAAAGGCTGGACTCTGATGCATGCCTTTCATCCCAGCACCCAGGAGGCAGAGGCAGGCAGAGTCTGTGAGTCTGAGGCCTGCAAAGAGCGAATTCCAGGACACCCAGAGTTACAACAGAGAAACCCTGTCTAAAAATAAATACATAAAAATAAATAATTAAATTAAATAAATAAAAAAGAACACTAAAATCAGAATAAAAAGGCAAAAATAACCTTTACAGTGTGTGACTGTCGCTGTAAGGGGCAGGGGAGAGAAAGGGCACCGAGTGGTAGAAGGCAGTGGGGGTGGGGTGAGGTTCAGCGGTGGATGCCTGTTCATCCTGTCAAGGGCGCAGACGGGGCCAGAGTACAGGGGGCAGCATCATGGTGCCAAACCAGAATTTAAGCGCGGGCAACCACGTACCACCGATGAAATATAAAGATAAGTTGTAAGACCTTCGTGTCATTTAGCTGCAAATTTAGCCCCGTTTCATATAGTTTCACGGTTTCCCTGAATTCACTGTACACGAAATAGGCTTCATTGAGGCTTTGTGCGTGTGTGTGTGCATGCGCATGCGCGCGTGTGTGTGTGTGTGTGTGTGTGTGTGTGTGTGTGTGTGTGTATGTTTCCAGACAGGGCTTCTCTGTTGTAACTCTGGCTGTCCTGGAACTCACTCTGTCAACCAGGGGCTGGCCTCAAACTCACAAGAGATCCGCCTGCCTCTGCCTCCTGAGCGCTGGGATTAAAGGTCATTATGACATTTTTATGCTATATTTGATCATATTCACTCTCCCTTCTCCCCTCTTGCTGGCCCCCTTTTCTCCACAAATAACCCCACTTCTGTTTCATGTCTTACTGTTTTGAAGCCTAATTCTACATATAAGACGAACTGTGGTCTTTCTATCTCTGGGCCTGGCTCATATAGTTCAATCAGTTCTAACCATTCTCCCGCATGTGACACATCCTTGCTCTGTATGGTGTATATGCGCCATATTTTCTTTATCTTTCATCTATTGATGAGCTTAATCAGCTCTAGTTTGTAATCAATTAAATTCTTTTAAAAACTTGCCCTAACATGACAGACTTGCCTGTTGGGGGTTTCAGGTTTGGATCAGGTTTGAAACTATTGCCTGTTTTGACTGTTACACTATTTTAAAATAGCAAACTCCCAAGGTCCCTAAGCCTGCAAATTAATTACAGGAAAAACAACTGTGTCCACACACTCTCAAGCTTCCCTAGCCCCCCACTGGTGTTCATCTGTGCAGTAAACATCTGACTTTATCAATTCAAATTAGCATCAAGACAAACAGAATAATTCAAAGCTGGCTGGGAGGACCCCCTGCTTCAACTGCTGAGGTAATTAAAGAAAGATGAGCCTTGCCACTAATTAACCTCCTAAACACTAATTAAAGATAATGAGGGTTCAAGGTGCTCGGCACAGCCTGACCTGCTGGCAGAGTCCACACAGACTCAGAAAGGAAAAGGACAAAGTGGATGCAGGTGTCTTCTCTGAGTGTCTCCCTGGGAAAATGGTGGCCCAGTTCCGGGAACTCGTCATTTTCTGTTCAAGAATTACAAATGGGACGTTCTGCTAGTCTCCGCTGGGGTACTGGTCACAGGGCTTTGGATCACAGGTGAACATTCGGTTCAGCTCAGGGATGACACAGTGCATCAGAGGGCTTCAGAAACTGTGTTTTAAATTCATGCCTTGGGCTGCCTGGGTCCTTCCCAGGACGGAACAGTTATCAGTGGATAAGCTGTCACGAAGGGTAAATGAACTCCATGGAGACCCCGGCTTGGTGTCCACCTCCTGCTTCTTCTCAGGTGAGGAAGCCAGGATATTCTCGTTAGATGCAGGAAGAGACAGAAGGAACACTGTCTGCAGCTGAGACCCCCTCTTGCGTCCCAGTGTTTGTGTCCTAAGCAGGAGAACACAGTCTCTGTGGTCACCGAGGTGCTGCAGTGCAGGTTGGGCTGGTCAGGTAAACAGCATGGGGCTGCCACCATCTTCACTGTGAAAAGTTACCATGCTAGCACTAGGCAGGTGCTGTGGATGGGCAATCATCCCAGAGAGAAGTCCTTATGCAGTCTACATGGGGGCCTCAGGACTAGGCCACCACAGGTCACAACAGTCTAAGGCCAACACCGTCATCCGTGCTCAGGTACAGCTGGACACTGCCTCCCGGGCTTCAGTCACCGGCCTGTGCTGGTCTAGTAACTGGCTGAGCTGCTCTGTGGTAGAAGGTCAAAGAGCTGGGCTACAAATCTAAAGAGCTCCCTTTGAAATCATCCGCTCCACCTCAAATGACCAAGTTAACCCGTGGGTTTTGGGTTGAGAGCAGTGGGAGGAAACCTTTCCCGAGAGGTTGCCGGCAGGACACTAGCTACCACGGCTGCCTTCTCGTTTCAGCTGGGTGTTAAGGTCTATGGTAAATGGTAAGCTGGGTTGAGGGGGGTGTCTGTGGGGGTGGCTCGGTGGTAGTGCAATCGCCCAGTGTTGTGGCAACCCTGCTAGAGCCCTAGCATCACAAAGGAATATGAATAAAAGGATCAGGAGAAGAAGGGGTTGGGAGTGTAGCTTTGCTGAGTGCTTGCCTAGCATGCCCAAGTCCGAATCCCTGGGTTCTGTCCTTAGTGACTGGCTATGGTGGCACAGACCCTAGCACTCAGGAGGTGGAGGCAGGAGGACCAGGGGTTCAACATCGTTCTTGGCTACACAGTGAGTTTGAGGCCAATCTGAACCAGCTGAAACTTGAACTACATGAGGCCCTATCTTAATTAATAAATAAATAAATAAATAAATAAATAAATAAATAAATAAATAAATAGAAATAAAGAAGGAAGGAAAGAAGGAATAGGAAGGGGAGGAAGGAAGCATTTTTTCCCCCAGTCTGGTACCCATCGAAGGCTGTCTCGAATGAAGAATCATGCCTGTGGTGGAGCTGTGGTGGGCTAAGAATTGTGAGCCCAGCTCTGTGTAGCTTATGCATGATACTAAATGATCTCTGAGCCTCTCTCAGCCTTGCATTTGAGGAAGAAACTTATGGTGGTAAGTGTGAGGCACCAACAGACTGCCTTTGCCAGCCTTTCTCTTACTGCCTTCAAAGCCAACTTTATTCAAAGTTGACCAGCTCTTCAGAGGTCATGGGCCTTGCTTGCCTTCTGAAGCGCTGAGCCTGCCCAGGACTTCTGGTGAGCCCTTTAATTCCTAAATGAGGCAACTGTCTACACTATGTGCTCCTGCTCCTGCTTTCCAGCTGGGATTAGAGTTCCTCTGAAGGCCCTGTGAATGCAGGCTATCCCCAAACAGGTGTTGTGATATCTCCTGACTCTTGGTGCCTCCCTGTGTGGGGGAAGATCTATGGAAACTAGACATGGAGAAAATCACAGTAGAGGGGCATGGGACAGGGAACGTGCCTGCCACTCCTGCCCACTGGGACAAAGGATCCATGAGTTATGAGATGGTTTAAGAATGGGGTTGTGCTGGGTGGTGGCGGCGGCGGCAACATAAGCCTTTAATCTCAGCGCTTGGGAGGCGGAGGCAGGTGAATCTCTGTGAGTTCGAGGCCAGCCTGGTCTACAGAGTTAAGTTCCAGGACAGCCAGAGTTACAACAGAGAAACTCTAAATCCAAAAACAAAACAAAGCAAAACAAAACAAATAACAATAAAAAGGAATAAGTTGTTCTAGATTCATTTAATACACTAGTGAAAAAGGAACTTAAGGGGAAAAGGTTATGTCAATGCACATTGCTAGGTTCTGGTCCATCCTGGCAGGAGAAGCCAAGGTGGTAGGAACTCAAAATGGCTAGTCACACCACACCCACAGTGCAGAGCAGGGAGAAACAAGCTCACGCATGAGCAATGCTCAGCTAGCTTCTACGACTCTCACACAGTCCAGAGTCCCAGACCTGGCAATGGTGTCACCCACTTTCAGGCTGGGTCTTCCCACATCAATCAAGGCAACAAAGACAATTCCCTTCAGACATATGCACAGGTCGACCTGGTGTAGGCTTGAGATTGTAGATCGTCTCAGGTTTGACAGAACTAACCATCACAGGGATGCATACTTGTAATTCAGTGTTCACATGTTACTCGACCATCCATGAAAATAATGCAAAAAGAACTTAAATCACCATTTGCCTTCAGTGTCGACTCACCGTATTTCCTGACAGGAGGGCGAGACTCCAGGAAGGTGCTGTGAGAGATACTTTGCCCTTGGGAGCCAAGGCTATCTTTCTAAGTGACTCCTACACGATGTGGGTGGGGAGGTAAAATGGCATGCCCACAATGGAGGGGAACCCCCTCAAGTAATGAAATGTTAAATTGCAACCCCACTACAGGATATGAATCCAATTGAGTTGAAACTAATGTTGAAGAGACATCTGCATTCTCACGCTCGGCACAGCAGTGTTCACAGTAGCGAGGATATGGCTGACAAACGGATAAAGAGGATGTACCGTACACACACCACTGAATAGCCTCTGCCTTATAGAGGAATAAGGCTCTGTCATGTGGCATTGTGGGTGAATCTGAAGGTCACTTCAGGGGGTGAAAGGAGACAAAGGCTACGTGATTTTGTGCAAAGGCGAAGCCCACTTCCAAAGGAAAGAAAGGCAGTCACCAAGATGCGGGGAGCATACCCACTCAGAGTCCGGACTTGGTTTTACAGTGAGTGTGCTCTGGAGAGCGAAGAGGCAGGATGGTGTCTGTTGTTCGTGAAGACTCACGCTTGAAATAAGCATTGCTACACGTGTGAGCACGCACGCGCCTGTGAGGATGGCACATGCTACTTAGCTTCGCGGCGACAGCCGTTTCACAGCACGTTTCGTGGCACGGTAACCTTGGAACAGACAACTGAGACGCACAGTTTGATTTCTCACTTAGACCTCAGTAAGTCTGAAAAGAAAGAGAGCCACACACCTCGAGGATGTAGTGAATCCCGACAAATCTAAGCAAAATGGGTTCTGACAGAGATGGGACTCAGCTCCATGGCGACCAGAGGTCTGGAGGAGACGTGTTAACATCCTCCGGGGGTCATCCCACCTTAACCCAGAGGAACAGCCACAGTCACACTCCAGCCTACCTTCCCTACAAGGAGGTATTGGAAACTCGGGCCTAAACCAACCAGAAGGGGTTTGTACAACTGAATGGCCCAGCATTTGACAGTCTCATGGGGGGCAACAGGAAGTTCTGTTACCTGCCACTGAACAAGGGTGCGCACGGTACTGGGCCTGGTGGCTTCTGCCTCTAAGCCCAGCATTGAGGAGGCAGTATTTTAGTCTGCCTCTTCGGGCCATCCTCACTTACATAGTAAGTTTGCTATATAGTAAGTACCCCAGACTGGGGTATGTAGTAGTTCCCTACTGTGGCAGCTCACCAAGGAAGACAAGGAAGAGTCCTCAAACGTATAAACTCTGCCAGACTTCAGCAGGGGAACCACTGTCCTGGCCAGTGCCATACTCCGTCGATAGTAGAACCCTGAGCATCTGGGCTAAGGTGTTTTTATTGATTCTGAACTCCTCAGGTGTTCTACCGATACCATGTGCAGATCACAAGCAATTAAACATCCCCACAGAAATCCAACACCTGCAAACGATACGAAACACCAAAGCCTGTGCGTTCTTCTTCCAACAGTGCACAAAAACAGTTAATTTTAAACACAACCAAAAATAAACTTCTACAATAGGGGTACACGAGACACTGACTCAATAAAAAAACAATAGCAACGTCCCCACCCCCCAAACTGGTCCCCACCACTCAGGACAACCTCCTTGTGATGATGCCAGGTGGGAGGAAACAGTCTTCGTACAGAGCCTTGTGGGAAGAGTAGGAAGGCACAAAGAGAGGCTTCTCCTGAGATCCGGCTGGGCGTTCTTCAAGCTCCTCACACCTAGAAAGTCAGTCAGCCTGGGGCCTCTGCTACTTGCAACTCAGAGCTTTATTTCTCTCACTCAGGAGTTATTGCTCCAAACCAATTCTGGACCACTCGCTTGGGACGGACTTTCGAGAACCTTTAAGGCGGGGCGTGGTGTGAAGATGGCGCAGGGCAGCATTAAAGAGGCTGGAGCCTCGTTACTTTTATTTCTCACCTTGAGATATCCTTAGAGATTTTTATTTTTTATAAGGTACTTTCCGGATGTTGGTTAATCTTCACTGTCGGCTTGGCTGGATTTAGAGGAGTAATTGAGGGAGACCCACCCTGCATGTGGACAGCACTCCTGCATGGGCTGGGGTCCTCGGTTGAATATAAAGGAAGAAAGCAGCTGGGTACCAGCATTCATTTCTCCCTGCTTCCTGACTGTGGATGCCATGTGACCGGCCGTCTCGTGTTCCCGCTGCCATGCCTTCCCTGCCATAACGAACTGTCCCCTCAAACCATGATCTGAGATAAAGCCCTCTTAGTTGTTTCGGTTAGGCATTATTTTTTTTTTTAATATAGCAACAAGAAAAGTGTTACAAACGTGACTCGTAACAGTTGGATTCTAGAGTTGTCGTGGTTTTCATTCTCATGCTGAATACACAGTACCTGTACTAAATGAGCAGCTACTCATGTGGCCTTGAATGACTAGTCCTATTTCCCACAGTAGCAGCGCTACGACCTTTAGTGTGGTTAGCCAGGGAACAGCGCTCTACACTCACACATTTGGCTGTTTTGTGCCCACGGGTGATACAGTTAGTAAACTACAGTTTTCTTTTTTAAAAGGCATGAGGTCACTCCAAGAAAACCACCGATAATCCAAACTGTTGTGGGGAGGAGGGTAAGTCTCAGGTGAAATGAGTGTCCTAATCCATTCTGCGTGGGAGAGAGTTCTGGTGATGTGTGACTCTGGTTCTGCATGGCCTGTTGCAGAGTCCTTGAAGAAAGCCAGGTTTAATATTCCCCTCTTAAGATTCCTGCCTCTAGATATGCCTTATGAGTGGAGATCCCACGGCTTACAGAGTAAAGCTCCAACTTTATCCCATGGAATGAGCCAGCCTTTCTTACATACCTAGCCTAACCTATTACTATCTTTCTGGACTCAAGATGTAGAATCCAGAAATCTCACCACACTTACCACACTTGGCACATCTGCCAAGCCATTCTCTGTGGCTGAAATTCCTCTCCTACCTCATTACTTGGCAAGAATTTGTGATCCACTCTGGACTGTCCTGGGATTTTCTCCATCATTATGTGTCTTTGTTAGGGCTACTCTTGCTGTGATGAGACACCATCATCAAAGAAACTTGGGAAGGAAAGGGTTTATTTGACTTATGCTTGCACATCATAGCTCATCATCAAAGGAAGTCAAGACAGGACCTCAAAGAGGGCAGGAACCTGGAGGCAGGAGCTACTCAGAGGCCATGGAGGAATGCTGCTTACTGGCTTGCTCCTCATGGCTTGATCAGCCTGCTTTCTTACAGATTGCAGGACCACCAACCCAGGGATGGCACCACCCGCAATGAGCCAAGCCCTTCTCCATCAGTCACTAAGAAAATGCCCTACAGGCTTGCCTACAGCCAGATCTTCTGGAGGTATTTTCTCAAATGAGGCTCCCTCCTCTCTAATGACTCTAGCTTGTGTCGGGTTGACATAAAGCTAGCCAGCACAGAGTGAAAACACTGTAAATATTGAACTTCTATTCTAGGGCTTGTCATCTGTCACCATTACCTTCCTTCTTTTTACTGCCCAGTTTGATATCTGACAAACTATCAGGATTCGACCCCAGGACTTGCTGGTGTAAGCACCACACAGAGGAGAACAGAATCTGGGGTGTAGGTCAGTCATACAGAACTTGATGGCATCCAAAAGACCCCAGTTTCTATTCCTAGCACCAAAATGAAACAAACCCTCAAACCAAACAAAACAGAAAAGCAACAACATTGGCATTATAAATGAACAACGTGAATGAAAAGTTCACACAACTTCTTGGATGCCAGTTGACCCCTGAAGATTAGGAGGAAACCGGAACAGATGTTGGCCTCCAAGAAGGCCTTCTTCAGTAGCTTGTGATCCTCACAGGGACGTCTCAGAAATTATGATGCTACAAACCCAGCAGGTATTTGGGGGCAAACCTTTTGTCAGGACTAGTACGTGAATGGGTGGACAGTTTATGGAGGAAAAAGTACTTAAGGGAAAGACGATGGCATAGCTGCTCCTGAAGGCACACACACAGGTTGGCACTAACTCTGCTCTCATTGTTTTCCTACTGAAGCTAACATATAGACGGCAAAGGAAAGCAAACCGAACAGGAAGGAGGTGTGTCTGCCAGAGTGCTGCAGCTAATGCTGTCCTAGGCTGGACACACTCGAGCAGAGCTATGAGAGCACAAGCATCGGAGAGCAGGAATCCCGTGCACTCTGCGCAAAGCAAATGTGCCGGACAAAGCAACGGAGGGACCGTGTTGCAAACTTGATGGGATATTGCTGTTGGGTCCTTTGAGGGTACGTATAAAAGGAAGAAGAAAAACATCACCCAGAATGAGGAAAGACCAAGCGATCTAGAGTTTGAACATGAGGACGTCTGTGGGCCTCGTGGGAGAATTCCCTGAAGAGCCCAGTGTATTCCTTTGCCCTGGAGTCATACGACACAGATGTCTAGAGACATCCTGTGCAATAGGGAACACACACGAGTCAGCTGTTTTTGAGGATGTGTTTTCGTTTTCAGATGCCGAAGAAACCAAAGTGGAAACTCCACTGAAGGCAGAAGTGCAACCCCAGAGGGCCCGCATTGCAGCCGTGTCACCCCTGGGTGCGAGAGCAGAGGTGAGAGCGGCAGAAATGCGTGTCTGTGGCATTTCTTGGGTTATGAGCTGAAGAGCATATTATTTTGAGACAGTTGTTATGTGTCAAAAGCTCCTTGAACACAGCATGCCTGCAGCTGTCAGTCACAGGACACAATCCGTCGGTCAGGCAGCACGGCAGCGGGCGGAGTCAAACCAGGCCCAGTTTGCCCGGGCTCCTGAGTCACTTCTGCACAGATGAAAGGGACTGTCCACAGATAAGGTACAGCCAGAGGGCTTTGTCACCAGTCTGTGACAACCTGGACCAGTCTTTAGCCTTGATAAGATTTGTGAGGATGGTGGAAAGACAAAACCTACCCAAGGAGGCCCATGCCTGGCTACACAAGAGTCTTTACAACAAAGGCCTGCGTCTGGCTCTTTTAAAGGCAAATGCTTTCAGAATAGGTGGAGGAGACAAGCAGGGGCCCAGAAGGCCTGGGTGACAGACAATGCTTCCACAGAACAGGAAGCTGCCATTCTAGAAATACCTTGATATCTAAAATGTCTTCCCTTTGGAAACTCTTTGTCTGTCTGATGAATGAGCAAAAAGAAGCAACTGGGAGACCTGAGGGGTGAAGCTGCTATCTGTGAAACACTGCCATGTCAGGAAACTCAAGGGGCACACGCAAACTCTTGCTCAGACTGCACTCCTTCAATGTCAACGTTTTACGTGTTCAGTTTATGTTATGAACTCCATGTATAATTAACACGAAAATAATTAGATGTGCTTTACTCTCTCTAAAATGAGTCTTTTTATGAGATACTTCAAATCTTTTGAGGAATGCGTGAACCTGGAATTTGGGAAGTTGGAAGTATAAAACTAATGGATGCTTTTGGCGTCACACCGGTGTTAGCTGTTCTTCCAACGCTGGTTTTTAAATTTTAATTTTATATATCTAAAAGTATTTAACCAAAACGAGAACACATGCTTCGTGTGACCCACATCCAATCTGAACACGTTGAAACCCACCGATGTTTTCAGGTGAATATGCTTCCACAAGGGCATCAGGCCAGCGGGCCTTCTTCTTGGTCTTACAATTAGGGCACAGACGAGGAAGGCTTTAATCGCAGGCTGGCCTTCTTTCAAAAAAAAAAAATCTTATAAAAAGTAGCCTTGGTAATTAATCTATTCACAAGGTCTCACCATACAGTCCAGGCTGGCTTCCAACTTGAGATCCTCCTGCCTCCGCCTCTGAGTGCTGGGATTACAGGCTTTTGCCATCACACCCCGGAAAATGAGTTGGTTCTGTTCAAAGCATACAAACTGGCCAGCGGTCCTGTCTATACAAGCTAGCTGTACAAGAATACCGTCACGGTTATTTCTGAGTTCTGGTACCGATTTGTGCATTTTGATGAGAAATTTGAGTAAGACACAGAGAAATACACAAGTGAGAGGTCATCCAGGGCTGCAAAGTGAGCTGTGAAAATACAAAATTGAGTGCTCATTGCCATACATCAGGGCTTTCCAGTCACTGATGGGCTAATTGCCAGGACTCAAAATACTACTGAAGAGTACTGTGAACGGGAGGAGACTTGGAAGGCCTGGAGAGCAGAAGGGTACTGTCACCTCCCTGTGCTGGCTGAAGCAAGGGGATTCTGTGAACAACCTTGCCTGTGATTAGACCATCAGACCCTCCTTCTGAGGTCTTGCCCCGCATGGGAGCAAAGGGTGCTGCACTGAGAAGCCTTGCAGAGGTTTCCCAGGCTGGTCACCATTAGATCACTCCCTTTTTGTCTAATCACATTGCTATGGTAGTGTCCGTTCCTCATGGACCCCAAGCATGAAGTACCCACTTCTCCTTAGACCTTCGGGTCCTCGTTTCTGAAGGCTCTTGCGCCATTCGACAGAGTCGATTTGGTGTTCTCTCATCAGTCTGTGTTTTGCTGTAAGGGTGTCAGCCTGCACCTTATGGTGAGGAAAAGACAGGACCTCCAGACCTGTGCTTCCTCTCAGGCTCTGCTGAGCTCCGCAGCGTCTCCTCTGCTCACTTTTGTTCCGGCAGCACTCGCTTCTCTTGCTTCTCACTGAGTTCTTACTTCAAAGCACCACTGCCTACTCGGCCACACTCTCATCTGGCCCTTTCCGAGTTTTCCATACATGCCTGTTGCTCGGACAAATGATGACGCACCTCGTGTTGTATTAGGTCAGCCTGCTGGCTGGATCTGCAGTAAAGCCAACGTGTTTACCCATTAGTAAGGGTGACTCCCAATTACCACCACCTGAGGTGCCCTGAATGAATCCTAATTGCAGAGGGAAGAGAACAAACACCGAATGAGCATATTATCACAGCCATGACAGAAGAGGAAGACTTAGCTGGGGCTCAGAGCGTAGACGATGACACAGCTGGACGGCCACCAGACGCTAGGTCAACGTCTACAGCGCAGGAGGTCACAATATGTTTTTAGAGCCAAGAACAGTTTTTGTTTGTTTGTTCTTGCTTTGTTTTGTTTAATTAATTTAATTAATTGAAGTAGACCACAAGACAGTCTTTTAAGAATGTCTACTTCAATGAATTAAAAAGGTCTCCAAAATTCCTATAAAACAACTGCTAAATGCATTGAATCCTGTGAACTGTCTCCCAGTGGTAACTCCGACATTCTCTTAAGTTCTTTTGAACCACAAGGCCTATGGTGTCATATTCACCAGCTCGTAAGTCAGGCCTTGTTTGGCTTTCCTATTGCCAGATGGAAATTGGACGTCCATAGCTGTGTCAGAGGTCATACCTGTAGAGTTCAGGCTTGCTCTGCGGGGTTGAGTGTACGGTGAAGCTTTCCCGTGTATTCTTTTCCTCCCACAGTCCGACACACCAAAGGGCCTAGAAATTCGCCTCCGTGATGCACACAACTTAGACGGATCTGAACTCTAGGATTCCCTGACTACAGTTCTCTCAGTCTACCCTCTCAGGAACAGGCACCCTGGGAATGTAGACTGCTAATTCAATTTCAGGAGGGCAGCAGATGGCCATCTGCCTTATGCTGCCTGGAATGTCTTAGCCTAAGAGAGCTTACACAGTTGGAGCTGGGAGGAGAGGGGTCAACTAGAAAAGCAAACAACTCCCCAAGACCTCATAGCGCTCAGCAGAGACCTCAGAGGGTCTGAGCAAAGAGTTCCGGCCTGGAATGTGCAATGCCACTGTTCAAAGTCTGCCACCCACAGAACAACCACCCAAACCATCGAGTCTCCTACTGATGCTCAAGTGGCTGAAGTAGGACCAACTTCCAAGAGGGGGAAGGATGCAAGGATCCTGTCAGCATTTCCCAGGGAGGCTGGCAAGCCTGAGCACTGGCTGGGGTTGGTACTGACATTCAGTGTTTAGTAAAAATGATTCCTGAAAGATAGAGAAAATGGGCATGAAACTGATTTAACTTGTGACTCAAAAATAAAGAAACTGGAATCTTCCTGAAGCTGAGACCTGAGGCTGAGCTGCGGCTACTGACCGGCTTCCAGTTGTACCTCACCTGCACACCAGCTTCTTCCTTGCTCTGCCCAGGCATCTCCTGCAGTCTGTCTCTGGAGCAGGGAGCAACTGAGCCCTGAGGGGGTGTCTCATCAGCTAGCACATTGTCTTCCCAGCGAACGAGAAGGCTTTTGCTTGCGTCAGCAATCAGTATCAACCAGTGTTTAAAATTGTTTAAGATTATTAAACATTAGCCCATCAAAACAAAGGCTCTGGGGATTTAACACCCATGAAGTAACGGAGAATTGATTATTTTCAGTTGACAGGGCAGCTCAGGGGTTCTCTGAACGCTAAAGGTGTGTTTTACTTCTCTAAGTGTTTACCCTCCTCCTCCTTCCTTCCTGTGCCTGGGATGCGGGTCTCAGCAATCCCCCAGTGGGTAATCCAGTCGGCCCTTCTGCAATTTCCTGGACCATTTACTCCCTTTCTTCCGCTAAGGCTTTTCCTCACCTGCGTTTGTCAGCCCCGCTAGAGACTGGGCAGCTTTTGCCAGCCTTCCAGAGCTGGTGACTCTGCAGTTGTTTTGCTAGGAATACCCCCTTTAGTGTAGGCCTGCTGGTGGTTCTCCACTATTCTAAAATTAAATGCATTTATTAATTTCTTTCACAGACCATCCTGGAGCTCCCAAAAGCGGTTCTGTCTGGAAGTCATCTGTCTCAAGACAGTTGGTAGGTCCATTAACTCCTTCCCTTCTACTCTGAAGTCTTCACTTCAGCCTGCCTTGGGCAGTGGGGGATAGTTTCCACGCTTGCCCCACAATCCTCCTGCACATAAGAACCGAAAAGACAACGGTCCGCAGCCCTCAATCCATCACTTCCTCCAAGTTCTCCCACAGCCTTGGCAGGCCTGCCTGCTTTGACCCTTCCCATCTTATGTTTCGGGCAGGAAGCAGGTCTGGCTACTGGGGCTCCACAGCCTTCTGAGCACTCCAGGGTGGAAGCACTGGAGAGACGCGTCATCCTGGCCATGTGCAGGGAAGTCTGGTACAAGAGGGTCCATGTTCTCATCTCTCTGTAGTTGAGTAACACTGGGCAGAGGGGATGCCTCCGCTTTGAGGTTTGGGTCTCTTGTTTCCATCGATTGCATGTGGCCACAGTGGTAAGATAAATAAAATGCAATGGTCCACAGCATTAAAAATAACTTCTGCAGACGGAGAAGGGCTTGCACAGGTTAATGTGGTCCTTGCCTCAGAACCAGTACAAACCAGCGGGCCCTGAAAAGACACTGAGGGCCAAGGCCATCTGGAAAGTCTATTTACAGGGCGAGTATGTGATCGGCACTGAGGAATGATCACCAATAAATAGGTGTGAACAGAGACCACGCATCATACTATTTAGATTTAATAACAGTAAGTACACATTGTAAGAGGTGTTATGCAGGATGTACTATTTGGAGATAACCCGGAAGTATATAAGGACAAAACATTATGATGTCTAAGATCTGTATATATATATATAGCAACCTGAAACCTAGGGCCAAATGGGGATAAACACAGCAACTCTGGAAAAATCTTGTTACCTGTTGGATCTGTGCATTGGGAATATGGGAGCCCTCTGTGATAGTCTCTCTGCTTTTGTGTGTTTTAATATGTGAGTACTTTCTTTTTAAAAATGGGGTCTTTCTATGCTGCCGAAGTGTATGGCTACCACCTCTTGAGTTCAGGCCATCTTATCTCTTCTTAGTTTCCAAAATGCAGAGATTACAGGTGCGTGCCAACATACCTTGAACATCACCACCACCACCACCACCACCACCACCAACAACAACAACAACAACAACAGAAATTAATTTAAGTGAAGCCCAAGCTGACATGATCACAGTCAAGAAAGACCAAATATATGATTGATGTCCATGAGAAGGCACTTGTTCCCAAGGCTTTGAGTTTGTCTGGGGCAACCGACAGGGGCTGGTGGGGACACTGGGTTTCAGATGAGCATCAGAAGGGCCTGTAGTATAAGGGAAAACCTGTGTGGGCTCAGCCTCTTATGTGTAAGGAGCTCCTGGAGGCAGTGAGACAAAGGAAGACTGGGCAAGGTGATGTCACTAGACAGACACATTCTTCTCCCCAGTCCAAAACTTACTCCATAGACTGTGGGTGTGGCTCAGTTGTAGGGGTGTGGCTCAGTGGTAGAGCTTAGCATATGTGAAGCTCTGGGTTTATCCTTAGTACCACAAAAAACAGAACCTCATTCCGGATGCCTCCACTATCCTGTGCCTAGGGTTCAGCTAAATTTCTACACTGACCCAACAGGAAACAGTGTGCCTGCTGTGTCTACATCCTTCATTGGGGAAAAACCTATGGCCTTTAAGAATGGCCAGTTACAAATGGCCAGTGGAGATGAGTTATCTTCTAGCTTTTAGACTAGAGGATGAGATGGGAGTTTATACTCTCCAAATGTCTACACGTGCTGTGGATTTACTGCAGATTTTTCCATTTCACCCACAAAGTAGATTCATGACTGGAAAAGGAAAGTTCAGAGAAGTTAGTAACCCAGCCAAGGTCGCACAGCTAAGAGACTGGCAGGGCCTGGAGCCCCATTCCATCCAGTCTGCCTCACGACTGGTCTCCTCGCTCCACTTCATGACACAGTCATGGAAAAATGCAGCTGGAAGACAAATAAATCTCAACCAGGTGTTGGAAGCAGACACTTGCCACCTGGCATGGAGAAGTTTGCTGAAATGGTGCCATAATTTCCTACCCTTTTGGCCAATAAAAAAACTAATAGTCATTTTAGGAGAAAATGTGGATGGGGTGGGGGGGGGAAATAAAGAGAAATGGAGGTAGATGATGCCAACAGCCATAACTCTGAGAAAACACACTCTCCCTCCACTGAACTGATGTAAAGTCAATATTGGAGAGAGCTACACTGATGCTGGTGTCTCACGGGAAGGGCTTACCTAAATTCCACCTCCACACGGCAGGAGTGCCAATACCAAACACTTTAGACGTCACTGCTATTTCATTTACTTATTTATTTGAGGTGCTAGGGTTGGAGCTCAAGACCCCTCACGAGAGTCAAGAGCCCTACCCCTGAGCTTTCAAACCCCAACCCTTAAACACTCATATAGAGACGCAAGAATTTTTGTTTAACGGTTACAATGTAGCGAGTGCTTTGAGTTGAGCTTTGGGGTGATTTGGTTGGATTTTGTTTTGTTTTGAATATATATGATACATATGATTTCTGTATGATCTACCCATCTATCTATATCTATCTATGTATTATCAGTTTCAAAAGTAGCCCTGGGGGAGCACGCTGCCTGGAGTAGGAGGATGCCCTTGGTAAGTTTGGAAATCCTGGGAAGGCTGAAGGCGCCGGCCCCTGTTCTTCAGCAGGAAGCACTGTGCTAGGATTTTCTGGTCATAGGCAGTACTTCCCGGCTGCCCCAGTGGGGCTTGTCAACATACATCCCAGTCTATCCTGGAGGCTGGAAGGGAGAACACAGGCTTTGCAGCACCCAGCTGGGATCAGATTCCCTCCTGAGGTCACTCTATGAGAGGCCCCAGAGCCATGCATCAGTGTTCTCAGAGAACACAAAACCAGAGGGAGACACTTGATCGCTGGCAGAAGATTCAAGGCCAGACAGGCTGCTATCTTTACCCGAGGCACAGCCGGCCTCAGGTCAGGGAAAGCACTTACATGAAAGAGAATCTGCTCTTTCCTGGGAAGCCAGAGGCAGCAACCAGAACTGCTTGGCCTTGAAACTGGAGACAACCATCTTGGCCACCTGCCCCCCTTGAGCCAACTGTGATGAACAGAAAGAAGGATCTAGAATGAAACAAGGGGATCCTTGTTGTTTATCCAGACTAAGATAACACCACCTCTCAACCCTTTCCTCAGTTATTCACCTGTTTTCTTGCTGAATGTAAAACCTAACATCACTGAACACACCCTCCACACCAAGGAAGAAAAAAACACTAGGGGAAAGTTAGTCTGTCACCTTCCATGTTGCTTTGGACATGTGTTTGTTACAGCTATAAGTTAAGTAGCAGTATAAAAAGTAGTCATAGATTTCCTTCTAATAGAAAAGTTCTTGAGTTAAACTTTAGGAATAGAGAAGGGGAAATACTAAACCACCGAAGAAGGAGCTCTTTCGTTTAGGTCTTTGTTTTTCAGACGCACAAAACAATGCTCTATGGGGTGGCTCTTCCACAGAGGGCAGAGGGCCTCCACGTTTCCCCTCCGAAAAGGGCTCCTGAGGAGGGATGCTTGGGAGAGTTTCCTTACCAATCCAGATAGCAAGAGTGTTAGCGTCTCTACAGCGCACAGAGCACGCACCAAGGACAGCAGTCCTCTACCGACACAGCAAGGTCAAGGCAAGGCTTGGTTGCCACTGAGCTTCTTTGTCAAACCATGCTCTCCACTCTCTGATCTTACCTTATCACAGGAATCCCATAGGTTAACTTGATTTACAGAAGAAATAGTACAGAGTTATTGTGATAGACTACTCTCCCATCACTGTGACAAGACTAAGAAAGAAACAACTTAAGGTGAAAGGTTTCAGAGAGTCTAAGTCCACTGTGGCCAGGAAGGCATCAAGGAACATCTCAGCTTGTTCCCATCACTGTGTGGGAGCATGTGATGTGGACCGGGAAGCGGCAAGTGAGCCAGTCTCTCTCTCTCTCTCTCACACACACACACACAGCCAAGAGGAGGTGAAATGACAGTCAGTATGTTGGGAAGAAGGAATGGAAATGGAAGGAAAATGTGATCAGTATCTTAACCAGAGTCTAGAAGATCTTCAGAAGGAAGGCTGAGCTCAACCCTGTACCCATTCCCCGCTGGCCTCTCCCAGCTCAGAGATGCCCAGGGATCTAAGCGGGTGTGAAAGAAGCGATCAACAGACAGGGATGAGGCCACCCTCAGGAGGTCAAGTGGATAAAATCACCTCCTGAAGAGAACAGCATGCCTCTGCTATCTAGTGGGCAGATGGCCCATAGCAAGCCTGGAGCAATTAGAAGGGAGAAAGACACTGAGGAGGACAGTGGGTCTCCATACCATCTTCTGGTGAGCAACCCCATAGGAAGTGTTGAATGAAAAGAGAAGGAAAGAAAGGCTGGCCTCGTGGTGGCACACGCACACACAGGAACACGTGTTCATCTAGATGTGCACACATGTAATCACAACAATTACAAAGTCATGGCACTCGTGTTAGCATGGATCCTCAAACACAGCACACAAACTCTACATTTTGAGATACACTTCAACATTTAGATGTAGATTTTGCTAAGTAGACGTTTATTTATTTATTTATGTTTGTTTTTCAAGACACGGTTTCTCTGTATAGCCCTGGATGTCCCGGAACTTGCTCTGTAGACCAGGTTGGTCTCAAATGGAGAGATCTGCCTGCCTCTGTCTCCTGAGTGCTGGGATTAAAGGCACATGCCTCCACACCAGGCTGATGTATCAGACTTTATTCCTGAGGCTCAGGGGCAGGATGTTTGCCCTGTGTGCCCAAGGCCCTGGCTGTTCCAGCACTGTCAGAAAAAAAGCTGGCTGCGGTGTAGTGTGGTGGGACACGTGTGTTATCCTACCACTAGACAGACAGGAAGATACATGTTAAAACTCAGGTTGAAAGACAAGAAAAATCTTCGTGAGAAATGATGAGGGAAAGGACCAGAGTATCTCACCAGCAACGAAGAAGCAAGGATTCCTGGAGTTAGTTAACAACGACTGAGGGCCTCTTCCTTCCCACTGTGAACCAGCAATTTTCCAGGAAATCTTACCGGAACTCAATTTACAGGAAAGGACATATACTGTACCCTTTCTGCACTCCTAGTGGCTCCTGGTTTTACTGTACCAGATTATAAGCCAACCCAAGGCACTCCTCACTACCTTACGGCTGCTCTATCAAGAGAGCAAAAGGGGAGGGGTGTTTCCTGAAAACCTTTGGAAATGGAGCTTCCTCTCCATCAAAATAGCATATATGAATAATTCTAAGACACTGAACTGTGTCTCTCCCTTGAAGAGCCCAGTCCTAACCTGCGGTATGTCTTTACTTCCTCTACCTCTCTTGAGAAGCAGAGACCTACACATGTGGATGACTTTCTGAGCGTCTTTTTCTCTAATCCTCAAGCTTGAGCCTATATTAAAATACTTTTAATAAAAACCTCCAACTCTGCTTCATATTGGCTTGGCCTGAGATTCTTTTCTGAGTTGAAGCCACAAATCCAGGTTTAGCCTGAGTCTAGTTCCCTTAGATTAAGGGGACCCCTCATGCTGCTGAAGGTGAAGGCATGAAGCTGTGTCTCTGTCCCCTCTCTGCTGACAAATCCAAGGGCTTTGTGTAGCTCAGGGGTGGCGCATATGAAAGGCCTTGAATTCAATTCCTAGTACAGCACAGAAAACAAAACAAAAAAGATCCCATCTCTTTATGAAGGGAGTCGGAGCTTTTGTCTTCGTTGAAGGCGAACAGTCCACAGCTCCCTCCCACACCCTGACTCTCCGGCCAGACTCCCAGCTGATGCTAAGCACTCTCACAATGGCTCAGTCCATATTGTTTCATAAGCTTCCTCCTCCCAGCAAAGCATTAGCTGCCCACAACAGATGAACAGACAGTGCTACTGTCCTGCCAGATCGCCCAAGGGCTCAGCCAGAGTTCACACAGACTCCAGATCTCTGGAGAGTGCCTGTGGCCCTGCAAACTACAGTGGAGGGGTGTTTGTGTCGAGTCTTCACTGATGTCTTTACGGAGTGCCCCCTGCCTGCCACACGCTCACTCTATGGAATGCTCTCCTCTGGTATACCCCGATAGAACTGACAATTGTACTTCGAGATTCTCATTTTTGCTTAGGAATTCTTTATGTTTGTTTGACAGTCTCATGTAGACTTGAGAATCTGTGATATACAAGAGGGCCTGTAGGTCTTCTCAGTATGATAAACTTGGGCTTATCAAATTTTGGGGACTTTCATCCTTGTGAATTTTTATCAGCCTCAATTTGCCTGAGTTCTCCACTCCATCTTTTGCAGCCTATGACTATGACTCTTTCAGGTCTCAGAGAATGGTGTAGGTCACTGAAAATCTAGTAGGTACCGAGTTCTGAATACAAGTAAGCTGTCTGACGATGTATAAAAGCATTCTGCCGTCTAGTCGAAATATTAAACTTAGCTATTCATTTTGGTTTTGTTTTCCCAGCGCTGGGGACGGAACCCAGGGCCTTGGGCATGCTAGGCAAGAACCTTACCACTGAGCTCATCCTTATCCCCAGTTTTAAGCTTATTGAAGATAGCAATTTTCGCTTTGTTGGTTTATAAATACCAGTACGACACTTAATGCGCTCACTTATTAAAAAGTAAGCCATAGAGCTGGAGAGGTGGCTCAGTGGTTAAGATCACTGGCTGCTCTTAACAAAGGACCTGGGTTCAGTTCCCAGCACCCACGTGGTGGATTGCAACCATTTATAACTCCAGTTCCAGGGGCTCTGTGGACCTCTTCTGATGTCTATGGCATATAGACATGCATACACACAGGCGAAACATTCCTATACGAAAAATAAAATTTAAAAATCTAAACTAAAAAAATTAAAAGTAAGCCGTGAACAAAACCGAAACCACAGCTCCAACCACATGCTCTGAAACCTTTCCTAAAATATCTATAGCTGTTTGGAATGGTATTTCTAAAACTACAACATTCTTGATATTCTCTCTGTCTCTCTGTCTCTCTGTCTCTGTCTCTCTGTCTCTCTCTCTCTGTATGTGATGTGTATATGAATGTGTGTGGAGGCCAGAGGACAACCTTGGGTGTCTTTCCTCCTAATCTCATTTTTTGGAGACTGGCTCCTAACTAGGACCCGGGGCCAATTAGGCCAGATTAGCTGGCCAGGGAGCATCAGTCATCCCCACCTCCCTGGTGCTGGGGTAAAGAGCTCACTGTGTATTATACTGACTGTTTTCTTTCATGGAGTTCCAGTGGTGAGGTTTCTAATCCATTGTCTTACCCAGAGACCACAGCGCTGGACTTGCAAGTGCTGCCGTGCCTGGCTTTTTATGTGTGTGACGTTGAACTCAGTTCCCTAGGCTTTCCCCGTGAGTACTTTATGGACTGAGCTACAGTTCCAGTCCAAACTCTCCTTCTTGAATAACCACGTATCTTTGATTCCATTGCTGTAAAAGATAGTTCAAACAAATACAATATAAAACAAAGTAGAAACTTCTAGAAGTACTCAACTTCTAAGTCTTTGATTCACTAGAAATTAGCTACAGATTTCCTTTGACGCACACAGAAAAAGAGTACTCAGAAGTTTCTAGTCATTCCACATCAGGAGCACAGCCATCCTTCTACACTACAGATGGTCCTTGACCCAGGGCCATCTCCTTTTGTTAACATATAGATTTCTAATAAATTTACCCTGGCTAGATGAACTCACGGGAGAAAATGCACCTCCTCTTGGTCACCTGTTGACTGTAGGACTGAGCAACTGGATGCTTGGCGACGAGGGAGGAGAGACAGCAGCTTCTGTGCCAAGAGTGTTCTCAACCTTTCTCAGATCTACTAATATCTACACATCATGATAATTCATCAAAAAATATCCCCTCTCAGAGGGCAGGAGAGATGGCTCAGTGGCTAAGAGCACTGACTGCTCTTCCAGAGGACTCTGGCTAAATTCCCAGTACCCAGATAGTGACTCACAATCAGCTCTGTAACTCCAGACCCAAGGGATCCGACGCCCTCTTCTGGCCTCTGTGGGCACTGCACACATGTGGTGCACAGACATACAATGCAGGCTGGAAAACACCCATACACGTTAAATATAGATAAAGGGGTAAAACCCTTCTCAAGTCTACTGAAGTAGACTGTAATGGAGCTTCCAAGGACAGCTAAAGCTCTCGATCATTAACCACATACTCCTGCACATGCTTATCCTTGGGTAACATGGTTGGGCCTGAAACCAAAAGTCCTGGCTCTTGGATCCTCTTTAAATCCCGCCTCCTCCCCTTTAAGAAAATATTGCTATGCTGTCAATTATGCACAAGACTGCTTTGTCCACATCCCAAGCCCAACAAAACCACTACTATTACCTGGGGACAGAACCAGTGACCCAGAAACTCAGATTCTCATGGCTGCTGAGAAGATGCAATTTGAAGCTCACCATGACCACATTCTCAGCATGTAATCAGAATGCCTGAAATGGAGCCCACCATGCTCCCCTTGAAAACTAGCCAAGGCAGGGAAACACGAGACGGAAGGGGACAGAAGAACACACCGGGGCAGCCCACCTCTTTCCATTACTGTCTTGCAGCATTGCTTTTCCCATCACCCGGGACTTGGTCTCCAGCTCCTGCACCTCCTCCAGCAGGGTCTTTTTGCAGGTGTGCTTGGCCCTAGAGCAGGAGGAACAGAGAGAAGACAGCATGTGATGGCAATACAGCTGTGAAGACTGGTAGTCAGCCTCCTTGTCATACCTAGGTGCTCTCTGGACAAACCGAACGCAGTGCAGGAGGTTTACCCCGCCCCCATCCCAAAGCATCCTGAGTACCACAGATGAGACCCGGACTGTAAGCCATAAGTATCATAACCCGCCAAAAGCTGGGGATAAGGCAACTCTGACCAAGGACAAGAGGAGCCCCGAAGACCAATGAGCTGGTCCCTGAAACCTTCACTGGAAAAAATGAAGCATATGAGCTATTTTAAACCTTTCCCTTTGCACAGGTGCTGGTTCCTTGCTTCCAGCCCAGCTGGGTCATGGGGCCCAGGGGTTGGCAGTAGTTGTCTCTTTGTTAACTGTGAAAACAGCCACTGCCTAAGCAGAGATGGGATTTAGGATATCAGAGATCATGTTCTCAGTGCAAATCTTGGTCTGAGGTTTGGAGTCAGTAAGTATCCCAGGGCAGCTTTCCCATCCTCCTCTGGCCATGACCAACTTACTCAGGAAATCCAGTGGTGGTTTCCTGGCACAATGGGAACCTGGCCTGGATGCTTGGTTCCTCATGGATAGTGGAGGAATTACCCACTCCCTTTTCCCGGCTAAACTAAATCCCCTGCAGTGGTCAAATAATCTGTCAATCTCAGGTTCCAATAAAATTGAAACTAAACCATGACCTGTTGAATACTTATATGCAACTCCTGCGCTGTGCCCCAGGGCCGTGCACAGTCTGCTGTAACTAAGAACCACATTGTGGTTACCAGAGGCAGTGTCTTCTACAGAGCTTATTTCCTGGATTCAAGACATCTTTTTGTTTTTGCTATGCTGGGGACTGGACCCAGGTAGAGCATATGCTAGCTAAACGCTCTGCCACTGAACTAATTCTCCTCCCTTCATTGTACTCCATTATTAAATAAATCTTATGTCTATGCATTAATTTTTTTTTAAATTTGAAACTAAACGAAACTAAAATTGATCCTTTGGTTGGAAATGTATAGGTGAAGAAAAGGCATTTAACAAGAAATAGGCTGGAAATGTAGCTTAGTGGTACAGCACTTATCCCCATGCACAAGGCCTTAGGCTCAATTCCTAGTACCACCACCACCACCACCACCACCACCACCATCACCACCACCACCACCACCACCACCACCACCACCACCACCACCACCACCACCACCACCACCACCACCACCACCATCACCACCACCACCATCACCACCACCACCATCACCACCACCATCACCACCACCACCACCACCACCATCACCACCACCATCACCACCACCACCATCACCACCACAACCACCACCACCACCACCACCACCATCACCACCACCACCACCACATCACCACCACCACCACCACCACCATCACCACCACCACCACCACAACCACCATCACCACCACCAACCACCATCACCACCACCACCACCACCACCACCACCACCACCACCACCACCACCACCATCACCACCACCCACCACCACCACCACCACCACCAAGAACAACAACAACAACGACGAGGGAATGAAAAAAGTGGGCTAGATAAAGGAGGAGAAATAGTGCAAAAAATCACAAATGAGCAGCGCTGGCAGTTTTCCTTATGAACAGCCCTGGGACAGTTGCATGTTGGTGAACCATGCTCAAGGAGCCAGCTGGGCACCAAGATGCAGACAGGATAGGAACAAGAACTGAGTGTGACTGCTCAGAAGTAAAAACGGTGACCCAGAACATTTTGGAGTTGGGAGTTCGATCCTCCCAGCAGCCCTCCGCCTGTAAGGGCAGCACAGCACTTCATGTTAATCTGTAACGGAGTACTAGCAGGAAGATACGGAGACGCGCCTGCCATCCTTTCCTATAGAGCAAACAAGCCAAAACCACACGGGCTTTAACACTTAATGCCTTAATTACTTCAAACAGAGTTCTGAGGCTCTGTATTGATAAAGTATCATAGTTCAGAGTGGGGACTGTGGAATTTCAATTTAAACAGTAAACGAGAAAACGGCCGACATTTTGCAGGAGATAGGACATTAAGACGTGTGCCGCCGGATGTTGCTGAGTGTTTCCGGTCCCATTCAAGCTTACGAGTTGTGTTGATAATAAACTAAGTGGCACGCTCCGCCCTGCTCAAAGTCACTTCACACTTACAGCCCTCGTGTGGGCGTGCTTTCCCACATGGCGCGGACAGTCCTTGATCCATCATCTCCCTCCCTCCTGCACAGGACTGCCAATCTCTGGGCTAGCCCGATTGCTCTGCTCTGGGCAGGGAGAGACAACGTGGCTGAGGCTTGAGCTGGGAGTTCCACTAGGCATGGAGTGGAAGCAGGAAGGTGGAACCTGAAGCCCAGGCATACTGTGAGCATACTGTGACTCCCAGCACACTGGCCTCGGGAGGGCAATGCTTGCTCACTTCTGCAATCCCAGAAACTGTGCTTTCTCTGAGGATGCAGCTATGCCAGGCTGGCTTCTAAGGCTAGCCTGGGAACTCAGCCACCGTTTGAGAGCCCTGGGCTACTCTTTCTGCATGCAGCATTTGAGTACAAGGATGCCAGCAACTTAGAACCATTTCCTCAAGTACCTGCAGACCTATGAAGGGCGGAGTAGAGAAGTGGCCTTAAGCTCCCCTGTAACATGTGCATGTGGTGACTTTACATAACACATGCGTGTGGTGACTTTACATGACACACATACGTGTGGTGACTTTACATGACACATACATGTGGTGACTTTACATGACATGTATATGTGGTGACTTTACATGACACATGCATGTGGTGACTTTATACAACATGTCCATGTGGTAACTTTACATGACACACATGTGTGGTGACTTTACATGACATGTACATGTGGTGACTTTACATGACACACATGTGTGGTGACTTTACATGACACACATGTGTGGTGATGTTACATGACATGTGCATATGGTGACTTTACATGACATGTCCATGTGGTGACTTTACATGACATGTCCATGTGGTGACTTTACATGACACATATACATGTGGTGACTTTACATGAACACACATGTGGTGACTTTACATGACACACATACATGTGGTGACTTTACATGAACACACATGTGGTGACTTTACATGACATGTGCATATGGTGACTTTACATGACATGTCCGTGTGGTGACTTTACATGACACACATACATGTGGTGACTTTACATGAACACACATGTGGTGACTTTACATGACACATACATGTGGTGACTTTACATGACACATACATGTGGTGACTTTACATGACATGTCCATGTGGTGACTTTACATGACACACATACATGTGGTGACTTTACATGACACATACATGTGTGGTGACTTTACATGACACATGTGTGGTGACTTTACATGACATGTGCATATGGTGACTCTACATGACATGTCCATGTGGTGACTTTACATGACACACATACATGTGGTGACTTTACATGAACACACATGTGGTGACGTTACATGATATATACATGTGGTGACTTTACACTGACTGGTTGGTTATCAAGGCAGACCTAAAAGCATTTGCCAATGGCGTGTGGTCAGGTCTCACTGAGAGCTGGGGTTCATGTCATAGCTCTGAGGTCAGATTAACTGTGTCTTAGCCCCAGTGTCCCAGCCTCCTCCATCTCTCCTGTTTAAGACACCAGGTGGCTACAGAAAGGATAGAGTGGGAATGTCTGGAGACTGACAGATGAGACACTGTGAGCTTTCGATATGGATAAGGATAGTTCTAGGTCTTTAGAGACCTTTAATTATTTAATTGTTAGCGTTAGTTGTACAAAGCAGCAGGTTTCACTGAAATCTTCACACATCCATATGAATGTTTTAAAAATAATTTCCATCTCCCCCCACCTTCGCTAGGCCACCTCCCCCTGATCTCAGTCCACCTCTGTGTTCATGTCCCCGTAGACACTCTAAGCAGAAAGGTTGTGTTGGTATCATGCACTATTCATCTTTTTGTTTCTATGGCTTTTCGCCGAGCTCCTTCTTTTGCATGCAAGGACAGCGAGTCACCCAGAGACATCACATTCCAACTGTGGATGAAAGTGAAGACACAATGTGCTCAAGAGAAATTGTTTGGTCAGAATGTTAAAAAGAAAAGAAAAATCACGGCCCATTTGTACGCAGAAATTGCTGTGCTGCCATTTAGCTACCTATCTGGAATTATAAGGAGATGAAGTCATTCTGCAGTTGGGAATGTAGTGTGAAATGCCTGGTAAGAGGCGGGAGAACGGTTTGATGAAAGGAAGCATGTCGCTCCATGCTAGGTGGCCTTGAGCTCTGTGTCACGTATGGAAAGTGACAGTAACCGGTTTCTCTTGGACGCAGAGCCGTGCCAGCTTACTTCAGCACGCCGCCACAGGTAAGCATTCTGGGAGAGTGTAGGCTAATGGATATTAAAACAGCTCTGGACAATTTACACTGAATGCTTCTAATAAGACTTCTCGTTAGCCAGGGATCGCATATGATAAATCATGTTAACAAATGATAGGGTCTCTTGAGCACTCATAAAACTTTTGGGGAGTAATAGGGGAGGCTTTTATGGTGTTCCAAATCTGACTTAAGATAGGTTAAAAAAGGATCTTCATCCAGAAAGCTGACAAAGTTTGTGGGGAAAGTGAATTACCTCATCCAATCTTTCTTTCTTTCTTTTCTTTTTTTCAAGAGAGGGTTTCTTTGCTGTAACTCTGGCTGTCCTGGAACTCACTCTGTAGACCAGACTAGCCTTGAACTCACAGAGATCTTTCTGCCTCTGCCTCCCGAGCGCTGGGACTAAAGGTGTGCACCACCACCACTCGGCTCAATTTCTCTCTTTTTTACTGTTAACAGCCCAGGTCCTAGAACGGAAGTGAGGGACTGGGCAAAGTAAGAGGTGCCTAGAGCAGAGACGAGTCACTCACTGTCCACTTGAAAAGTTAGGCCTGCTCTGTGATGAAGTTTTCAAAGGCAGAGCAACAGGCCTGGGGTGGCAGCGCCTGCAGTGTCAGCACTCACAAGACTGGGGCAGGGGAATGTCAGCATCAATGCTAGCTGGGGGAACAGCTCGGTGGGAGAACCTTCGCTAGCAAGACGGGTGATGTAGAGTATGGTGGGGAGTCGGAATTTGCAGAACATATTCAAAGGTCACGGGTGAACACTGCGGCTTGGCCAGGGGCAATCAGTCCACCACACGCCTCTTCTCTTTGGGAGGAGCTGCCTCATTCACTTGCCTTGGCAAATATTTCCACTTCGGAGTATACTATATAGAATATGGACCCTATGCACAGAGGGACAATACCCACACATATTCAAAAAACTCCTGTTCTTCAGGATGGGCACAGCAGAAGTTTAGGCATCAAGCAGACATTGCAAAGGGGCATATACTTTGGCACCCCAAAATGTCAGCTAATTTAACACACCATTTGTCTAGTTCCTCTCTATAATGCAAAAAGTTAAATGCTTTCGGGAAGTGCTTATATAAGTCAGCTTGGTCCCTTCCTGCTCTGCTGGGTGATGGGATACCACCCCTAGGAGAAGCTATGCTTGCCACTCCTGCCAGGCAGAAGATGGCAGCTCAGCTGCCAGCGACTCAACAACATAACAGGCAAGGGTAGCCTTCCCCGCTGGCTCCTCAGACCTCTCTGTAGGGCTTTGGTCCCGGCAGGCCGGAACCCAGCTGGCAAGCTCCTTGGAGAGGAAGTGACTTTTACTCTTTCCATATGCTAGGGCTGGAAGCAGTGTCATCTGATTTATCCTCGTCAAAATGTAAATGGTGCTAATTTTATAGCCAAGGTCCTACAAACAGGACCGAGACGAGGCTTGTTGGAGGGAGGAGATTATTTGCTTCGTGGTGACAGGGAATTTGTGCTTGAAACGCATTGGAAGGGGTTCTAAAAACACAGGAGGAGGCAGAGCCTTCACATTCTCTTTGAAATGAAACAAAGAAACCTTGCTGAAGACCTGCTTGGCAGAAGGAGCCTCAATAAAGTTCTGTTTTCATGACATTAATTTAAGATTGCTGAATTAAGATAGCTGGAGATGAATTTGGGAGCCTGCGACTACTCCCCATCAGACACAGCCAAGCCAAGAAGCACAGCCCTAAAACTAACTTATCTGCAGAGCTGCACAAATTCAGCTAGGGAATGAGCATGTTGTGCCAAAATTGGGCCTACTACTCCTAGAACAAATAACAGGATGAATATTTCCTCGCAGTGCATCTATTAGGTTAAGAAAATATCTTTGCTAGCTATAACCATCCCAAAGGGTCCAGCTGTGCTGCTTACAGTGCAGAGTTGTAGCAAATAAAACAGAAGCAATGGCTGGTCAACGCGCAGAAGAAGTCAAAATTATTTGACTTTTAGTAGTAGCTGAGAAAGTTAGCAGAACAAAAACAAAAACAAAATATTCGTTCTAGGGAAACGACGGCTCCCTCCCTCTCTGCATTAGGCGTCATCAGTTGTCAAGATAATGCCCAAATGAAGGCTTTTTCAAAAGATATCCCTGTCAGGCAAGAAGAATTCCTGCCAAGTGTGGGAGGAACGAGGAGGTAAAAATGAGAACTGATGTCTTTTCCTGGAAGGCTTGGGTTAAAAAAATCTCACTTTGCTACCTCAGGGCCCTGAAATAATTGTGGTTTACCAGAGCTAGAAGTCTCAATTTTCAGGGAACTTGGACATGTTTTTAGGAGGAACTGGGTCCGTTTGAACCTAAACCAATACTGTGGGCATTGAGGCCATCTCTCATCTGCTCCCGAATGAAATTAAAGGTTATACTCTCCAGGGACACCACTGATTCTTTCATATTTTGGGAATCACACCATTTAAACGTAGGGGCAGAAAGTGAGTTTGAATTAATTCCTATTTAATCTGCATTAAAATTTCATATCTGCGATGTGATTTTCTTACAGACTGGTAAACTAACTCCCCAGAAGAATTTGATTGGCAGGATTCCTACTGTGAGTTGCTTAGAAAACTGTAGCTTTCTTCACTTTGTCCTGCAAGTGACTTACACGCGTGCAATTTTCCTCTATGCGTGGGGTTTCAAGCCAGGCGCTATTTGTGACTGCTTGGCATGAGCTTTAAGACACGAAATGAGTCTCCGGTCTGTTTCCTAAGTGTGATGAAAGGCGACTGTGTTTGGAAAGGGCCTTGCAATCGCAGACAAGGCAATGCCCCTGTCGACTGTCAGCTGACTTCCGTTGGGTATTCCTGTCCTATCAAATGCATCTTCCTATCAAAATTAAGCACAAGCTTAAGTTGAAAAAAGAAAATCCTTCTTGGGCAAGTGTCAGGAGTTTCTTTAGAATCCCAGAGACCTGAAGGTAGGACTTGACTTTTCACTTACGCTCTCCAGGCCACGTCTTCAATCAAACACGCAGTCGGAACCAGAAACAATCCCAACCAGAAGTATGCAGAGCTCAGGACCATAGATGCCTGCAAGAAACACAAGTCACAGCCTATTGTAGGTTTTCCTTCAAACAGTGGGGTGTGATTTAATCAACGTAGAACATCCTGCAACATGGAAACAACAGAAAGCATTACACCCAGTGAGAGACCGGTGGACAGCTGGACTGTCCTGTCTGGTCTCTGCTGGCTCACACCTCCATCTTCTGGTTTGACTTACGTTGCTGTCCCCACTTCGGAAAGTGCTTCAAGCCCGCTCCTGAACAGAATGCTATTCTACTCCCCACACCCTGAGAAATGATAGAGCCGCCCTTCTGTGGAGGAAACTGCTTTCTTGACTCCCCTTGTTCTTTATGAAGAGACCCACTTCCCTTCACTACTCTTCATGGGCCCAGGATCCCAGAGCTGACTCCCAAAAGGTCAGTGGTTTTCCCCATTCAGAAGTAGAAGATGTCCATGTTGGAGATGTTGGCTTCCGGGAATTGAAATCACGTGGGGTCTATCATGGGCATGCATGGCGTTTATGGGAGGACTTCTTTGTTAGGTTTGGCTCGTATATTTCTGTCTTTTTGTCTATTTTTTTTAAAGACAGGTCTTCCGTCTCAATCTGTAACCTGGGTTGTCTTTAAACCCCTGATCCTCCTGCCTTAACCTCCCCAGGCGGGGGATTACAGGTGCATACCCTCATGCCAGGCTTTACAAGACAAGGTAAGGAAGGCAAAGCGAGCTAGAGAATCAGTTGAAGGGCGGGTCACGTGGCTCCATGAGATGCTGTGTCAGTGTCCCCTCCCCCAGTTATCATCAGCAGCAGCAATACAACAAACCAACCCCAAGCTACAGGCCAAACAGAGGGAGCTGTCAAGAAGGGGATGGAGGGTACAGAGCACAGCTTTTGGTGGGATTTCTTTTCTCCCAGCAGGCTGAGCCCAGGGCAGTTTTGGTTGGCAGCACAGAGACTGTGAGGCAGAGAGCCGCAGCTAACTGCAGTAAGGTGAGACACTTCGGACAAAACCAGAGAACACAGACATTATGCTCTGAACAGAAATGGGGCCTGGAGAGTCCAGGCTTCGTACGGTTTGGTTTTGAGTAAGCAAAGGTCAGGAGCTGGCTGGTGACTGGCAAGGCAGTTTCACAGGGCCGCTGTGGGGCTAAGGGTGCACAGTTAAAGTATGGAAGGGTCCTTCTGCTCTGGGCTTTCTTTCCATTTCACCGACATGTTTAGCTAGAACTTAGTGCACAGCAGGGTAAGGGGTAAGAAGTACAGCTTACGGGGGAAGGAGAGCAGAGGGGCTGAGACCGTCATCTCACCACCTCACAGGCGCTGCAGGAGTGGAGAACCAGGGGATTCCCAGAGCAACTCCCATGCCAGGGATTCCCCCTGGTCCCAGCCTGGCATCCTGGCATTAACTCAGGCTGTTGCTTTCTCTACCTGCAGGGCCTCTGTAAATGTGAAGAAGGCTAGAGTTTACCTGCAAGGAAAAGGGACTAAGGCTGGTATGTGCGGCTGTGCAGGCAGACTACCCTTCAAGTACTGCATTCAGTCCTCTTCAGACCCTTTCTACAGAAGAAAAGCATTGTCTGCAGTTTCCCCAAGCACCTGACCCCAATCCCAACTGAGGTGGCCCTGCCTTTGAACTCCTCTCCCTGTGCAGACTGCAGGAGACCAGCCCCTGCCCCCACCACACCCCACACACAAGGTCTCCACAGAGAAGAGAAGCCCCAGAGTCCCAAGTGAACAAGTCTCCCCTCAGGAGCTTAATTTCTGCTTCTACCAGAAACTCTTAAGCATCAGCTTCACATTTTAAGTAAAAGAAATTGTGTAGCATGTGGAAACTGATAAAAGCAGAAACACTGAAGGGAACAGTACCTCCACTCTGCCCAACAGCACAAGGACAGACTGGAACGTGAGCCTAAACACCCCTCACCTACCCTATTCTTGGAAAATTATTTTCAAGTCAGAAGCTTCAGCTTTGTTTTTAAAGTCTGCCTCTCCAAAACTTTGTTTTCTGTGGATGTCCATGGGAAGGGTTAGACAGGTTCGCTTTCCTTTCTACTGGGAGCTGCTTCTGTTGCTGTTTGTTTGCTTGTCTGCTGTTGCTTTTTGAAACAGGGTACTACTCCCTAGCCCAGGCTGCCCTTGAACCCCTGCTTCTGCCTCAGGCCTCAGTCTTTGTGCGCTGGCTTTAGAGGACTCGGCTTTATGGTTCGCAGTTTTAGGCAGGGTGGTGACAGCTCTCTCTGCCCAGGGTGGCGGTGCAGCAGGGAGCCGCGTGGCCCCCAAGAGGCCTGGCTGACAGGCAGCTGTGCTGTGCTGTGCACAGATCGCTGGAAACGCAGAGTCTCACTCAGGCAGATCAGCCCTAACTGTTCTTGCACTGGGGAAGGACACCCTGACTGGTCACAGGACGGGGTGGGGGAAACCAATCCGGTGCTGAGCGTTGTTCTTCCTTCTCTGCCCTCAGTCACGCCTATCTCCTCCTCCCCACGGCACAGGAAGAAGACACCTTAGTCCAGTACCGTGCAGTGTCTTCTGAAGAGGCTCCTATCAAGTACTCATTCCAGAAGCTCTGTGTGAGTGCAAGTGAATGGTGCTGGAGCACCATATTCCTTGTGATAACGCAGAAGCTAGATCCTATGCGCCCCCTGATGTCCAAGGAACAGTCCACTGATGCAGACGTTATTTTCAGTCATGTTTAAAATGGTTGTTTTGTGCGCTGTTGGGAAAAGGGCTGCCTAGGCCTTGCCATTCTATATGGTCTGCAGGGGTTGGCTTTATGTAAAAGATGTTTGATTCCTCATGATCTGCACGTGCTATCAATAGAACACCCGAGGAGCTTAGGTTTTTAAAACCCCTGATACGAAATGCTCTGGGTTCCACTGTCGAGGATGGCACCTGCCATGATACTGGTTCCCTCTCCTGAGGTCTGCAGGGTTTGCAGCTATGAAAATGCCTCCTCGTCTCCTTTGCTGAGAAACACAATGGGTGTGTGGCTACAGTCCACTGGCATGCCCTGAACAATGGAGACTGGAACCCATAGCTGCCAGCATGAAACTCTGTCACCTCAGCCTCCCTATCACCCTCCCTGAGAGTGGAAGAGATTAACCCACTATCTCTATTACTGCTACAAATGCCACAGTGTCATTAAAGACCTCTTGCTAGGGATGTAGCTCATGCAAGGCCCTAAGTTCCAACCTCACCATTGCAAATTAAAGGGAAGTAACACCATATAAAATAGCTTTTGCTTTTGTTTGTTCGGTTTTGTCCTTTGAGACAAGGTCTCTCTATGTAGCTCTGCCTGGCTTGAAACTTGCTACGTAGACCAGGCTGGCCTTGAACTCACAGAGGTCTGTCTGCTTCTGCCGCCTCAGTTTTGCCACCACACAGACAGTAGATTATTTTTGACAGTAGACGTTGAGATACATATCTGCTTTGTTATACTTTTGTCAAGTAAACTTGGCTATTGTAACAAACAAGCAAACAACAACAACAACAACACACACACACACACACACACACACACACACACCAGTGATTCTTGGAACATAGCTGATAAGAGTTTTCACAAAGGAGCAACTCTTTTATCCCCACCAGGAGACAAGGCTAAGCTCTCTGGGGCTTAGAACTTAAATGCACTAAAAGGCACGAATGTTAAGCTCCATAGAACTGTCTACATATGATTAACTGCTGCCCACACCAAGATACAAGACACTTCTTTTACCCCAGAGGGCACTCCAGTGTCTATCTTTCCCAGCAATTTCTGTCCCATAAGATGAAGGCTGTCCTGATTTGTGGCATTATCGTGGTCTGGCTGATTAGGACTTCATCTAAATGGCACAACAGAGTATGAGTGTGCTTGATCCTGGCTTTCTTCACTCAGCATAAGGCCTCTGAGTCTCAACCATGTTGGGTTTGTAACACACATATTCACAAACCCATTCTCTCTCCCTCTGTCTCTCTCTCTCTCTCCCTCCCTCCCCTCTCCAGTAACCTTTGAGTGAGTTACCACTGTATTTTGTTTATTTGCTCCTGTTGATGGACATCTGGTTTGTTTCCAGTTTGGGCCTGTTGTTAAGAATAGGGCTGCTGTGCAGGCCTTTGCACAGTCTTGTTTTATGGACGTGTTTCCAACCCTTTCAGGTAAACACCGAGGAGTGGGAATGCTCTGTCACTCAGGAAGCCCATGATTCACCTCACAAAAAGTCCCGAGTACGCCAATGGCTCACAAACACAGCAGTGTGTCAGCGTTCCAGTTGCTCCTCGTCTTTCATGGTGGTTGATACTTGGTCACTCCAGTGGCTCCCTGGAGCAACGACATCATGCACAGAGTGGGACTATTCTCACTAACAGACACCACCCTTGGGGATAAAGAAGAGGAAGCCCCAGGAGAGAGGGAAGCTGGTATTTTCTGAGTGGATGTGGTGGCTACTGTCGATCCCAACACTTGGGAGGCCTGCTTTGAGTTCTAGGCTAGCCTAGGCTACATACGGAGTTCCAGGTTAGCCTGGAATACAGCATAAGACTGTGTCTCAGAAAACCACAAAATAAACAAGCAAGCAAACGTGGTGTAAACAAACAAATGCTGCAGGGAGGAAAAACTCTGAAGTAAACAAGCCCCTCTTCCCCTCCAACACATACTGTGTGCTTTTGTTTTGAACTGATGGTAACAGCTAAACTCTGGAACAACTCACCAGGCCGATGAGAAGATACTGCCCAAACACGGTGAGAACAGCAATTTTCTTACTAGATTGTATCTAAAATCCTGCACATTCTTAACAGTATTCTTTCTTTTCCATTGGTCATGTGAGTTTTCCATTTTTCTCTTTGGGAATCTCTTTTTAGAGAATGGATGGTTGGTTGAACTAAATTCCCGTGTTATTTATATTTGTTTGGCTTCCAGGAACTTCTTTCACAGTCCTCTATATCCTTGGGGACCCCCTGAGGTACCCAAGCTCATGCGTGCTCAAGTTTGTTACGTACAACAGTGCAGTTCTGCATAGAACCTGCACGTGCCCTGGTGGACTTTCATCCTCTCTAGGTGACTCTGACACTCCAGCACTGTGAGAATGAACGTCAAGCTATATTATTTTAGGAATGTTGGAAAGAGAACAGATCCTTGCAGATTCCGTAAGGTCCCTTTTATCCCCCAGTTATTTCCCACCCGTGGTTGGTTGGATCCCTGGGTGTGGAATGCAGAGTTACAGAGATACCCAGGGTCGACGCTGGATGTAGAGAAGCAGAGCAGTGCTCGCACTGTGCCACCCAGGGCGTGGCATGGAGAAACAGCTGCTGCTGAATGTTTGGCTTTCATTCACAGGTGGAAATGGAGCAAGTTTAAAACTGGTGTTGGCTAGTTTAAAACATGGAGTCTCTACACTCAGGAATGATGCATCGAAGCAAGGCTTGCTGCAGATACCTGTGCCACCTCCATCTCCCTTGTCATCCTCTACCCAGCTGTGACTCCTCTGACAGGGGTACACCTGTGGCTTCCAGAACCTTACTGGGGCCTGTGCGTGTGCAGGATATTGTGTTTATTTGCGGTCACAGGCCAGCCCAAGAAACCACATTTCTAGGTTGCCAACAGAAAACTGGAGAGAGGCCTTGTCCTGACATAGCAAGCTTTCCACATTCCTGAAGAAACAAGGTGCCTACAGTCTCCAAACTCCTGGTCTTTTGGAATATTTTGCCCAACATGAAAACTAGCACTTAATGAAGTTAGAGGGCAGACTTTCTGTATCCTTGTGGCTCTCAGACCTCTGAGCCCACAGGAGAAAGATAAGCCCCACCCACCCTGTTCATGACCAACTGTGTCTGGAAAGTCCAGGGACTGGGGCTGGGTTAGGCATAGCTGAAGCTACTCTCCTTCCTGGAAGAGCCCAAGGCTGGGAGAGATGGTACTGCTCTTACTTCATCCATTCCCTGGAGGCCTGAGCACCTCAGTAACACAGCAAGGCTCAATCCATATATCAGTCACACTCCCCCAGTGGTGACCTGCCCATCTATCCTCCCAAAGAGGCAGGGAAACGGAGGTATCCAATCAAGCAGTGGGCGGATGCACTGCCAAAGAAGAGCATCTGAAAGGACCAGAGAGAGACAGTCATGTGTTTCCGGGGAAGACAGAAAGTCTGTGTGTGTTCTTGAAAGGGCTGGGATTGCACAGTCTTTAAGAGCCCTGTCTAAGTCCCCTTGGGCTACTGCCACAAATACCAAAGGAGTGTGGAAAAACAATGGGTGTTGATCTCTTTGTAGACCTTGAGGCCAGAAGTCTGACCTGGGAGTGGCGGGCTCTTAGCAGACCCCCTCCCATTTCACTGTGTGCTCACGTGACTTCTATTGCTATTGTGTGTATACACAGAGAACAAGTTCCAGAGAGCTCCTGGCTGCCCCTCTTGCGAGGGCACACGCTACCAGAGGGACCTACCTCATGGCTACTCCCACTGGGTTTATCTGCTCATGGCCCCATCTCTTATTCCCATCACAGTGGAAGTGAGCACTTCCCCGGCTGAATTTGGAGAGTGCCATAAACATTCAAGCCACACTAGACAGGGACAGACTGTCCCCGACCTCAGCTCTGCCATTTCTTTCTTTCTTAACCACCGGGCCTCAGTTTCTTCCCCTGAAAAATAAAGAAAATATCATACCCACCAGAGGAGTGGTTACCTGCGGTTTAAAGGAACTGATAAATGTGAACTGCTCCATGCCACCCACGTCATCAGACTTCACTGGTCTCCTCTGTACTGCTGACTTGAACCACAGGTTTTTTTTTAAAGGTTTTGATTTATTGTTATTTTATGTACATTGGTGTTTTGCCTGTACGTATGTCTTGTGTGAGGGTGTTGGATCCCCTGGAACAGAAGTTATAGAAGTTGTTGGCTGCCATGTAGGTGCTGGGTCCTCTGGAAGAGCAGCCAGTGCTCTTAATCACTGAGCCGTCTCTCCAGCCCTTTCGAACTATAGTTCTTTTGGTTTGTTTGTTTCAACATCCTAGAGTGACACACAGTGATCCCTGAATTTGGGAATTAATGGGGTCCAAATGATTCTAATTTGCTGTGATGTGCTCGAGGGTTAGCCACGGCTGCTCTCAGGTGGATGGGCCCGTGGAGTCGCATTCTCCCGAGTTCTTAAACTATGTCACCAGCAAGGTGCTCACTGGTGACAAGTAGCAGCATCAACAGCAGCAGCGACACAGACAGAAATCTCAGAGCTCTCTCTACTCAGGGATCAGTGCTGCTCACATGGACTGCTGTCCACCAGCGGCCTGGTTTCAATCAGGAGAACTTCATGCCGCACCATGCCAGACACTACTTATCTCTGAACGCACTGCCAACTGTACACTCAGGCGATGCCCCTTGAGGAAGAATGTTGGCCGAAAGGAAAGGGGAGGTAAAATTGTTCACAAGCCTCCTCCCGCCCCCAGAGCCGGGCACCAGAAAGGCTGCAGATGGTGCCTTCCTTGATTCCCAGCATAGGAAGGGGAGAAATGCTGAGTGCAAACTGGCAGGGCCTCCAGCGAGGCTAAGGAGTAAGCGGGTGGAGAAAATTCAAGAGATTTCGGAGCTGGAGACGTCAGGCTTCCGACACACAGGAGCTAAGCGGGACACAGAGAGCGATCACCTCTGATGGGGACAGATTCCGCTCCCACCGGAGAGCTGGCTGCCCAGGGATTGAGGACAAGCTGCCGCATCAGTGGTCTGATGGGCATGATGCTGGGTGAGGGGACCACCTCCAGGCCTCTGCTTTTCTAGCTGGAATGAATACAGAAACCACGTCATCTACGGCATGTTAATGTGCACAGACAGCCTAAATATGAGGCGTTTTACCTCCGCTAAAAAGCCCTTATCCAGTCCCTTGGCCATCTTCAGTCTCAACCTCAGGTTTGGGAAGCAGATGATTTCATATCACTTGACCAGCCATTTTACCTAACAGCAGGGTCTTAAGATAACTGGCCCCATTGAGAATCAATGCAGTGAAATCACTGACTGGCCGTCCTAGGCATGTGTCTCTGTCTTCCACTACTGGAAGTGTCCATCCCTCTGTCGAGTTCGAGGGAAGTCGTACTCAGGGCCAGGAATGAATATCAGCATTTGAAAAGAGCTTGAACGTTAGGTAACTCGTCGGCTGGCGATGGAGATTCACGGTGGTAACAAATAGGAGACACATGACACTCGGGCGGACGAGGAAGGGTCTTAGATCTATTCTTTATTCTAGGATCTTCCTGAGACTCGGGCTTTTCTTAGTGGATGTTGTAAACCAAGGTTGTTTTTCTCTTTTCATCTGGTGGTATTTCTCCGTCTGCTTCTTATTCATCTCAGAGCTATGCTCTAAGGGTAGGATGCTCAAGAGGACCTGTCTCCTCAGAGACAAGGCTGCTGGGCTCTCAGCTACAGTGAGAGGAAGGTGCTGTGAGGGCAGTAGGGGGTGCAGGGTGGGGTGTCAGTCACTGAGTGCCGAGGTGAGGAGCCAGCCCTTCAGATTCAGCATCACCTGGGGCGGTGAAATCACGTCTCTGAGTGTCAGAAACACCACTGACCCTGGTCAGTTAGTGTCTTGGTGGCGGAGCTCCTCTCTCTCAAACCAAGATAGCACAGTGCCTGCCTGCCTTACAGGGCCAAAGTGCCTGGCATTCACTTAGCTGAGTCCCATGCATTCCATTTCCCCAGAAGCCAAGAAGCCCTGTGGCTAGCCCTTCGAAAATAAGCACCCACTTCTCGTTTCCCCCAGTCCTGCGGCGCCCCTCCCCTCCCAAATGTCTGCACGCAGGAGTGTGCTAATCTTGAGACAGCTCTGCCTGTAAAATGACTTCTCTGGAGCAAATGAGCTCAGTGGCTGGCTCAGGTACCTGGTGTCTGAGCCCTTGCCAGCTGGCTGTCATCCACCCCTCAGCTGCCTGCCCAGAGCAGAACAATCCGGGGACCCCTCGATGAGACATTTTCTCCAGTGTTTTCTTAAGCCCTGACAACTGCAACTGAAATTTAGCAGCAGCCTGCAGCCCCCTCAGGATTCCTTTCTGCCTCCTTCCCTCGCCGCCTCTTTCTCTCTCCCTCCCTTGTTCCTCAGTCTAAACCAAAGTCTGTCTGTCTGTCTGTCTGTCTGTCTCTTTTAATGAAAAGTTTTCTCTGGATGAAGAGTGTTGATAAATAATTTATGATTATGGATAAAGACTGGAAAAATCTCTTCCATGCTAAGGACTAGATTAAGAAACTAAATCACCACCTCTTGCTGTTTTGTTTTGTTTTGTTTTGTTTTCAAGACAGGGTTTCTCTGTTGTAACTCTGGCTGTCCTGGAACTCACTCTGTAGACCAGGCTGGCCTCGAACTCACAGAGATCCGCCTGCCTCTGCCTCCCGAGTGCTGGGGTTAAAGGTGTGCACCAACGCTGCCTGGCCACTTCCTGCTTTTTTCTTAAATGTATTGATTTATTTGTGTGTGGGAGTGTGGTGTGTGTGACACAATGCACGCCTGAAGGTCTTAGGGATCACTGTGTGGATCATGTCTCTCCTTGTATTGCCTGTGTCCTGAGGATGGAAATCAGGTTGTCAGTCTTGGTGGCAAGTGTCTTCATCCTCTGAGCCACCTCTCCAGCCTGCTCCTTGCTTTTCAGGTTCATTTATTTCTATCACGGAAGTACACTTCACAGTGACAGGCGGCAGCCTTTCCTCCTGACAGCAGTGCTTGTGTGTCACCCTCCTGTTACTCGGAAGAGACACATACACCTTCCTCATGGCCTCATCACGGGCTTCTGCGCACATCTGATAGAACCTGGCGCAAAGTAGTGATTTGTCGCCTACCCACCCTATTCGGTGCGCAGGATTCATCAGTACATCCTGTAAAATCTCTAAACTCCCAACAGGGACATCACAAATAATACGACTGTATATTGTTAAAAACCAATTGTCACTTCCTTTTATGTCTCCCCTTCCATCTGTGAGATCGCTGGCTCTGGGTCTACTCCAGAGGTGGGTCTTGGTTTCGGCCTCTATTCTTCCCTCAACCCCCTTCCCTGACTTCTCTCACATATATTACTTTTAAATCCTACAGAAACCCCACAAGGGAGATACTAATTGCCCCCCCATTTTACGGATGAAGCAACCAAGGCTCAGCAGTTGAGTTTATGCCAGAGGTTATGGGGGCGTCGTCAGGATGTGAATGCGGGCATGTGAGGTTGTAGAGCTGGTACCTGTCCTACAGTTGACTTCGGAGCCCTGTCCTCACAGACAGCAGCTGCACTGTCTTTGTGCTGAGCCAGCATGCTCTTATTACCATCTGATGGCGTGTTCACAGCTCTTATTTTAATGAACTGCAAACTTTTAAACATGTACAACCCAGTTTCTACTTTTAGTCCAGAAATCCCAACCCGACATCACAGACACCGATCGGTTCTTTATCCACGTTTCTGAGCTGCCCGTCTCTGTTGTCACTGGAATCGAGGCATCTTAAGACTGTGGCCGCAGGGGCTGGACTGTTTCTGAGGGCCATTCTGACAGTTGCATTCACCGAGCAGGCAGCCGTGTGTGTTAACTCTGAACCGCAAAGCCGCTGACTCCTGCTCCAGGCTGCCGGCTGGACAGGCTGTGGAGTGTGCCGCCTTCCGTGGCTCACTACTGAGACTGCTGACTACGAAGAAAATGACATCTTACTTCTCAAGCCATCCCCAGAGGGTGTCCACAAGGACTGAAATACCATTTTTATAAAAGGACTGTAATTGGACGAGAAGAGGGTGCCTCGGGTCAACGGTCTTGATTGCTGGGTCACAATTATAGCGGAGACATCAGGATTCTGCTGAGTCTCTCCAGAGACTAAATCAGCCACACAGGCATGGAGGTCCATCTCAGATGCCCTGGAGGCCAAGCTCTTGTTCCTCTCAGTGTAGCAAGCAGTGCATGATAGCAGCTTTTATGTGGCCCTTTCTGCAGATGCAGAGGACACACAAGAGAAACACACACACACACACACACACACACACACACACACACCACTGAGGAGAATTTATTTATAATCTCTCTATATATGTGTAAAATTTCAAATCCCTACAAAGTAATATTGCACATTGTATTTCCACAGTTTGCACATACAGAATCGATGTCTGAACTCAACAATGCACTGGGAGCTTCTCTGTCTGAGAAGCTGAGGATGCTGGGAGGGTGACCTGGGCAAACGTGGCTAATGTTTTATTCAGTTTCAGATAGATTTACATGAATGGCATGATCATATTTGAGTGTTCAAGATACTTTGCTCCACGGCTTTTGCCTTTTTTGTGTGGAATTTGTCACAATTTGGGTAACTTTCATTCTTGGACCTCAGTGGTTGGCCCAGTGGTGCTGCATAAGAGGTCCAGCATACATAGGAGATGGTTTGTGTTTATCTTGTTTTGTTTTGTTGTGGTGTTAAAGTTGGAATCCTAGGTTCAGGTAGAATCCAAGGTTTGGTGCAGACCAGACAAGGGCTCTACTACTGAGCCACACCCAAGTCCTCTCGATGCTGAGGTCAAAAGGTGGCTCTTGGTCAAGGATGACAAAGTTTAGCTGAGCAGGGGCTGCTGCCATGACTCACGGGGACCGGACCGGAGGAATAACGCCTGTCCTAAAGCAGGACCTGGTCAGTGTCAGGGAGCAGGGGCTCTGGGGCGAGTCACATGGGTCTTGACAGGGTTCACTTTGAACAGGGAATATGAATTGGGCACCAGGTCTGAGAGCCATCCAAGTGAGGGCAGAATCTATGCCAAGGAGGAGGCCTCCTATAGCAGCTGTGCATGAGCTAGACCTAGGGCTACAGGAAGGTGCCAGAGAGTGGAACCTCAAAGGAGCATGGGCTAAGCATGGGGGAGGTAGAACCAAGGCCGTGAGGCTCAGCAGCTGTCTGTTAGAGGGAAGTCAGGGTTCTGGTTCTGGAGAGAACTTAAAAAGGCAGATATGGAGTTTTTAGGGAAGATGAACACATTGAGACGGCTGAAGGTAACCACGAGAATGAGAAATGAGCCTAGTTTCCTCCATGTGTGAGGGAGGGACCTAAATTCCAAAGACCCCCAGTGGATGCCTGAAGCCACAGTAGCACATGCACGTGCTTTGGGAGGATTGTAGGGAACCAAACAGCAAGGGTCAGCACACTCTCTTAATGAGAGAAAAGGGGAAGGAAGACGGTGGCGGTGAGGACAACAGTCAGAGTCTGTTCACGGACTGTAAAGAGGAGAAGCTGATAGACGACAGTGAGAAGAGGGAAGGCTGAGGGGCACGAGAGGCGGAGGCAGCAGGAGGCCAGCGATCACTGGGATCACTGGGAGCTTTGGAGGCAGCTCTCAGACCCTGCAGGAGACTGGGAGGAGGGGCCTTCCCAGGATGAGGAGGAAGCCAAGGAGAGGGAACTTCAGAGGCACTGAGGTGGTCCAAAGATTATGCAGACATGCTAATAGATGAATGGCCCACATAAGAAAATCTCCAGGGATGTAGGAACAGTCAGAAAGGAGAGTGAAAACCCAGTGCTTCGCGGAGGGAAGGCCCGCAAAGTGGAGGAGAGCTGGTCCCAAAGATGACTCAGGAGAAGGGTTCAGGCTCCTATGTCTGTGGGTCTGAAGAGAGATAAGCTAGAATACACACCATTAAAAGCAGATCGGAGGTCGGTAGCAAAGGACAGCAAAAAGTCAAAGAAACAGTCAGATGCTTTCAGAAGAAAGCCCTACTTGATGGCAGCAGTAGATCCTGTTAAGGCAGAGCGAGCGGTCCACCCGAGGCTTGCAAAGGGAAGGAAAACCCGGGAGGGAGGATGCATTCACACCCAACGGGGCCTCTGGGGCGAGTTACAGACATCCTTCCTTCCAACTTGACACGTGTTGCCTTCTCTGCTGTTGTGAGGAAGTGTGTACCCCTTCTGGCTCCTTTGCTGAGCACTTGTCTCAAGTTGGCTCCCAGCTCGTTTCGGTTGCAGCGGGCAGAGGCAGCCAGGCTCTGAGGTTCCTCAGTGACCTGGCACTGCAGCAGGCAACCCATTCCCGTTCGCACCTTTGCTCCCTTTTTACTACGGTGACTCCGGCCAAACATACACACATGTATGTTTAGGTGTGAAAGTTAGCACCGGACAGTAGTATGAAATACTACACATATGCAAAGGAGCTAATTTATAGTTACTGCGGGATCCATAACTTCACAGTTTCCTGGCGCTGGTCTGTACGGTTTTTCAGACGTGACATGTTATTGACGCTCTCTGAGGCAGCTCTCTGTCTCTGGGCTGGCGTTCCCCACTGCATTAGCGTGCCTGTTTCCAAGTGGAGTATCGTGTTCTGAGAGTTCGCTCACTTCCTCTCATCTCTCTCAGCCCATCTGTATATTTTACATCGAACCTCCTGGGGCTTCACCTTTTCTGGCTCTGTAAATTTAATTAACGTACTTTTGACTTTCTTCACCAGGTCGCCCGCGGAAATGTACATGAAACAGACCTCCTTCTTCTCATCACAGCCCAATGGGAGCACATTTTGCTGCGTTTCCCTCTCCAATCTATTTCAATTAATCTTTTCCATATATCTTCCCTCATTTCAAAATTCTCGGATGCGATCAAACGTGAATCCTGCGCAGTGGCCCCTCTGTGGAGAGCCTGCTGTTTGCGACGTTTCCCCATCTTAAAGCCGGGTTAACATGCAAATCACACGTGCCATCGTATGCTCTTCATAAACCATCTAGACCCTTCTAAGTCTGTGCTTTCCCAGTCAAGTATTTCTTAGGCTTTTATAAAATTGCCCCCTGTTTTCCCACTAATTTTGGAAACTTGATGTGTTCAGAGAATGAGACACGAAACACGACTAGCATTTTCCCGCGGTTTTCAAAACCAGAACCAATGAGCTTACTTTTGAGTTGCTGTTTAAAAAACAAAACTGACAGCAGTTTGGATGAACGAATTCTATTATTGCTTTTGAGATTTCCGCCCCCCCACTTGAGTTTATTGTGCATTAAGTGAATTTTAAATTAATTTAAAATGTAAATATTTAAGATTGTAAATGAAAATCTTAGCTAGATAAAGCCCCAGGTTAGTGGCCAGCCTGAGTTATAGGAGACCCAGTGACTATAAGGCAAGGTCACAGCCAGCCTCTTCTGCCTGGTCCTCTGAGGGACAAGTGCTTGGGAAAGTCACCGTGCTGCATGCAAAAGGCAAGTGGTCCCAGAGAGGTCATGTGCCTGAGAGCCCGAGCTGTGGCACACTAAGTGCAAAGGTGCATTTGATTTTCTCTCAGACTTCTATTTACTTCACTTCCAAAGACACCCAACGCCAAAGATATATAATCTGTGCTGAATTTAGTCTTTTTTTTTTTCATTTAAAATATCTCAATGATCTACTGTCAGTTCTAACGTTCTCCTTATTAGCCACTTGATTTCTCCTTAGCAGAAACGGCTCCACATTTACTCTAGAAAAAGACAAATCGACGACACTTTTAGAAAACAGCCCAGACATCGGACATCACGATGACCCTGAGCAGCCCAGCTGGGCATGCGCCTCACCGCTGTTCTTTCTACTGAGACTTCAGAGCACTGGAAATAAATCAGCATTGAAAGCCGCTGGGGGAGAAGTCGGAAGATGTTTTCTGAAATTTATTTCTCCAAGAGTCTTTATTTAAGCTCTTGGCAAGCATTCTGAGTTTTAACGGTACAGCGCATACTGAAATATAGTTACCAATATATTTGGGTTGCCCTGAGAAGGATGAGGTCTAGGCTCACTGAGTCTGCAGTGCACGGCTGGGGGCCTAGCATGGAAGCAAGGCCCTGGGATCCATCCCCAACACAGCAATGTATGAATAAGTACATAAATAAATTTAAAAGTAAAAATAAATATGAAAAAGGTCCAAGCATGGTGGCACACAGTACCGATGAGGTAGAGGCAAAAGGATCAGAGTTCAAGGTCAGCCTGGGTACACAGCATCATCAAGGGCAGCCTGGGCTACAGGGGACTACATGTCTCAGAAAAAATAAAATAGGGAGTGGGTCCATGGAAACACTTCGGCAAACATGAAGCCTCTGGTCAGCGGCCTACTGAGCACCACTTCAATCCGCAAGTGGGCCGCTCACCAGAGCAGCCCAGCTCTGCCCTGACCTTCACCGTGGGAGCCTTGCAGATTTCTGCGAGTGGGGCAGGCAATGCCACCAGTGGAGTGACTAGATATCCGGGGCATCACCGGAGTAAAAGCACACTTCGGAAGCTTGGGCTCAGCCTGGTGGGATGGACTTCCTGATGTTCTGCGAACTCTTCCTGAGAGTCTCCATGGAAACTAGAGGATGCTCCTTTAAGGCTCTGGTGCCGAGGTCCTGCCTGTTCACTCCTAGATTACGACTGAATTGGAATTTGTGTGGCTGGGAACTTTTCCTCCCTCTCCATTCTGCTTGCCTTGAAAACACTGCCTTACCAGCGTCCTTCAGCTGAAGAACACCCGGAGACGTTGGTTTTGAGCTCATTGTTCTTAGGCCCATCAAGGCTTGCTTCCTCAAACTTCTTACTGAACCTTCTGAGGGGCCTGTCTGCTCCTGGAAATAAATTACTTCCACAGATGCTATAGCCACAGCCTCCCCAAATCCTTCCCAATAATCCCCGACATCTGTTCTATGCTCAGCGCTGGCCAACACGGGACTTGGTCAGGCCCGGCTGTCAGATGAGCAAGCATGTTCAGAGGGCATCAGCTGGGCTTGCTTTCAGCTGAATGTGCTTTGGCTCTGGTTTAAAGCACTGTAACATAGAAGGGCCACCTACTTAGCACTCTTCCAGGGCAAATGTGCCCAGAGCAGTTTGTGGGTTGGAGCTAATAGTAGTTCAGGTTCTAGACCTGGTTATGTGGTGACATCACACACTCCTGAGTTTTAGGACAACGGTATTGCCCTCTTCTAGTCTTTTGGCAGAGGATGGTGCATTTGACACTGGTTTGAACCATTCTCTTCGGTGACATGGGAAACTTCATGAAACTCATTCCTTTAACCTCCACCATGTGTCTCGGGATTCAAGCCTGTCGTTTGAAAGTTAAAACAGAGCACGCAGTTTATAACACGGTGATTGACTTATTGTAGGGAATAATATGGCTCAAGGTAACAGTGAATCTTAGTATGAGGAAGTTGAATAGCGAGTCTCCTCTCTACTTCCCCCAGTCAACAGCCTGCTGGGGCAGGAAACACACTCAAAAGTTGCGATCGGTGGAGAGTTTCTTTTATTTATTTTGTTCCAGATGAATTCAATAGCAATCGAGTTGAAAATTTTAAAACGTAAGGCAACAAGGTTATAGATGACATGACAAGAGAGACGGCACGTCCTTCAGATGGGCAACGACTGGCCTGGCCCATTGTGACTTCATGTGACCTCAATGGTTAAGCAACTTAAGCCCTACAAGCCTAAGTTTGCCAGCCAGCACACTGAGGCTGTGGAGTCCTGGCCTGGTGGCTATTAGACAGTAACATACACAGATAGATTTGTATAGTACTTTGTACTTATAAAACAAGAGCTGGAGTTTTTAGTATATTCTTACATTTCATAAGAATGTGGCCTAAGAAAGGCAAAATCAGGCTCCCTAGAATGTCATTTGGGCCATTTATAGTACATCCCTGGTCGTTCAGGGCCCCACCCCTGGGCCTCAAACACCAGACCACAAGCCTATACGTTAGCTGTGCTGAACCATTTGAATTTCTTGAGATCCTGGCTGTTCCTGTCCCCTCCCCCACCCCCAGCATGCCACTGCCATCTTGTTCTCTCAGTTGACAGTGCTCCACTCCATCTTTGAGAAATGCCTTATTCAAGATTCAGTTTCAATCTCACCTGTTCGGTTTTGGGTAGCGCACATGCTTCTTCCCTTGAGTTCCTCTACGGTGATAACAATTCTAAAGCCACCATCTGGTGTGTGTGTGTGTGTGTGTGTGTGTGTGTGTACACATGCAAGCGTGCATGCAGGATTCCACACCCCCCCCGCCCACTTATTAGAGGGCTAGAGAGATGACTTAAAGATTAACTGCACTTGTTGCTCTTACAAGAGGACCCAGGTTCAAGTTCCAGCATCTACATGGTTCACAACCCCTCCATAACTCCAGTTCCAACACCCTTTTTTCTGGCCTCCCTGGGCACCAGGTATTCATGGCATGAAATACACACATACAGTCAAAACAATTATACACATAAAATAAAATAAAATAAAATAAAATAAAATAAGTAAATTGAAATGTGTCAGGCACCATGCTAGTTGTACATCTTCCCCTTCTTTAATGTACACAGACAACACTATGAAAACAGCTGTCCCCCGTTGATGGATGAGGACAGTTTGATTCAGAGAGGTCAAAATTATCTTCCTATGGTCATCAGGCTGGCCCTAGCTACGAAGAACCACCACCACAGCCGCCACTGGGTTCAAGCCCAACAGCTTCACAAAGCCTGTCCTTACATTGAGCCCTGTGATTTCGTAATAGTTTCAAGAAATAAAACAAAATGTTCTACTTTCAAGGCAAAGTGTCCTAAGTCAGCTTAGATCCAACTAACAGGAGGCTATGGGCTTGTGGGTGGCTTCAAATTAAGTTACTCCTGTCTTTGGGAAGGTAAATCCGGCCATCTTTGTTGTCCAGGCCCATTGGCTGCAGCGCCAGCCTCTGTCAGCGACGCCGGTCACTGAGCCAGGCACGCAACGCAAAGTCTTAAAAATCTGAATCGGTCAGTAACCCTTAGGATGCCGGCACAGTTTCTTCAGTTCTGATCTCCGTTTTGCAGCGGATGGAGCCAGACACAGGGAGTTTAAGTGACACGCAGAATGCTGGGCAGACACGGGGTGGTCCATCTTCGGAACCATACATGCCACTCTACCTCTTGGCAACCTTGTGTCTTACCACAACAAAGACCACAGTGAGAAGGAGAGGAATCTAGGGACATGACTGCCAAATCAGTCATAAAAGCAGGCCTGCTGGAAACCTGGAACGGGCCGAAGCAGACCCCGTGCAGGAGGAGTGTGAGGAGGAGTCTGTACAGAGCCCCAACCAGGCACCGAGCCTGGGAGCCTGGACAAGAAGATGTGAATTGGGGGATATTAACTATGGTTCCATTCAGGTCTAAACTCATGGCTGACGACTTTCCCAGCAGGCTTTGTACAATCAAAACACCCAGGACAAATCCTATACGCACACCTAATTGAATAATCCAGATGCTGTTTGCTTGGGTTTTCCGAAGCATCAAAACAGTTCCTTTATGCGCTTACCTTGGCTCCTCTACAGTTGTAATTAAGCCTCTCAAGGCTCACAAGTATATTAAAATTAGTGGAAAGAAAACCTGCAGCCTTTAATGCCAAGGACCACAAGGCGCAAGTAGCTTGATCTCTCACGTGAGCAGCCCCACCCGATGCTCAGAGGCAACCTGAGGGGAAACTTTTCTGTTTATTTTCCTTTGCAAGGAGGGGACTGCAATTATCCTGGTGACGAAAAGGTTTCTTTCTTGAGGGAAGCTGCAACAAAGCAGGCCTAGGGAGTCCCTCGGCAGAACATTCTCTGGAATTCCATCTCAGGCTGGCTGGACCAATGCACCCCAGCACCTCACACAGAATCAAGTCCCAGCATGCCCCAGACCTGAGGGTGCATCTATTACAGTTCCCCAATCTCAACTCTCTGCTCTAATGCTACTCTGAGTTTCTTATCAAGAATTTCTTCCTTGGGGGTTGGCCTTGAACTTCAAGAGTCTCCTCTGATTTCAAGCCTTTCGGTTTGACTTCAGTTGGGTTCAGGTATTGTGAAAAAAACTTGTTCGGTCCCTCCACCCCCAGCTTCCATAGCATGGAGAGCACTGTTGGCTGAGCTCCCCAGTGTGTTTCCAAACAAGGCTCTGTGCCTAGCTGTGGAAAAGCGGGAACAACACTAAGATCAGTGTGTGTATGTGTGTGTGTGTGTGTGTGTGTGTGTGTGTGAGAGAGAGAGAGAGAGAGAGAGAGGGAGAGAAACTTGCTTCTCTGGCCTCTTACATTCTAGTTCAAAAGAGGAGAGACACACACCCGTTCTGCACAGCTATATAGCATAAACACAAGATGGTGGGCCAGCGCTGTGGATGCTTCTCGCTGGGAACGAATTCAGTGTGCGCTGTTAATGACCGGACTTGGGTTTTGATATTAAAAGATAGCAAATGAAGAGTGCCGAGGGGGAGGACCAGCAACAGGGAAGCTGTGCAGTGACCTCGAAGGACTGGGATTTGGCTCCCTCACACAAGGCAGATCAGGAAAAGGAGGGAGGTTGCTGGAGTCAGGCCTCGAGGTCACTGGACAAGCCGAAGAGGTTCAGATTCTGTCTGATCGGTGCTGAGGTAGCAGAACCCCTCTCTTTCATAATAGTCGTGCAAAACGTGCTTTTGAGCCTGGGTTCTGTGAGGTAGCTGGGCACACGGTGAAGAAGGCCCCTCATCTCAAGGTGTTTCAAAGTCTGGGGTAAGGGGAACGGATCGTAGGACAGATGATGGGGTTGATGTTCTTATCTTGAACGGTAAAATGAAGGCACGTGTTTTGCTGCCGTGACCGAGAATAAAGAGAGTGCTCCAGCCTTCTCTTAGTATTTGAGACGGGCTCCCAAATTGATGCGAACGTGTGGGAGAGGGGTCTGAAAACCCAGCACGAGCAAAGGTCCTGAGTGGGAAGGACTTTTGGGAATGAGAGGAACCAGATAATTAGTGTGGACAGACAGCACCTCGCCGAGACATCCAGGAGGGGACCCCACTCTGCAGTGTAAAGGACTTCTGTTGTAAATGCAACTGGGAATAAGTGAAGGGTTCAAACAAGGGGAGGCGTGTCATTTAGTTCATATCCTTAAAAGAGTGTTCTGGGTACACCGTGGAGACAGAACAGGGAGGAAGGACACCAGGGACAGAGAACCACGCGAGGGCCAATGGCATGGTGGTGGTGGCTTGTGGGAGGAGGGGGCGGTGGCAGTGAGGACAAATGGAGGAGCTGGGGAGACTGGGTTTTCTTTAGGGAAAGAGTGGACAGGACTGAGTGATAAGCTTAGGCATAGAGTGAGGGACAGGGAAGTACCAAGGAGCTGGTACGCCAGGATAGACCGAAATAGGAAAACCAACTGAGTTACTGCTGTACTCGCCCTGGAAAGGAAGTAAGGGCTATCATGGAGGACTGCGGCCTTGAGGGGAGCAACTGCAGGAAAGGAATAAGGAGTTCTGCTGGGGAAAACTGAGCACAGGCTTTGACGGGAGAGGCTGAGGAGACTCAAGGACAGCTTGGAGATCCATAACCTGGCAGCTGGAGGCGGATGCCAAGGGAAACAGTGGGCGATTATTCGTACGGACACTGTGTTTGCGGTGTAGATGGGGGTGAGAGCTGTGACAGAACTCCTCGGATCTCTCGGGAGATCCAGAAGAGACCGGGTGAGGCTAGGGGCTGGAGGTGGAGCGGAGCAGGGACAGCTGACCCCAAGTGCTGCTGAGGCGGGACAGAAGGAGGCAGGAGATGCTTCCCCGAGGCTGGAAGGGTGTCCAGGATTGGTGAGAGAAAAGGTCGAGTGGAGAAGCTGCAGTCCAGTGCTGGGAGGGGTGTCAGGGTGTGAGGACACGGGTACGGACGGCAGAGGATGCGAGGGATCAGCACAGCACAGAGGTGGGGATGCCCGGGGCGTTGGGGGGGGCGGGGGAAGCCCGGGCATTCAGGAGCTCCTATCACAGGTTTAGCAACAGAGAAAAAGCCAGTGGAGGTGGGAGACGGGGAGGGGAAAGAGAGAGGGAGGAAGACGGAGGGAGAGAGAGAAAGAAAGAGAGATGGGCGGGGGTGGGGGTCATAACCTGTTCTGCTCTGGGGCTGAGCTGGAGCAGAAAGATCTGTTAGGTTGTATTTGTGTACAATGAAAATTCTGCTAATAGGGGAGACAAGCAGAGTGACTCTGAGGATAATTCTGTAATTCTATAATAGCTTGATGCTACCCTAATGCTACCAAGTACCCAGGCCTCTGGTCCTGGTGCACCACCCTGCTCGCTGCTGGCTTTCCTTCCTTCTCCTTGGATATTTGATATAGTAGCTTGCACCATATTGCTATCAAGGAAGAGAGAGAGAAGACAGCTCACCCGTTCCTGTTCTCACACTAGAAGCTACAACCCGTTTCCCTAGTGCTCACTGGACAGCTCACATGGCCACTAATGGTCACGAGGCAGGCTGGCACACTGGTCCTCTTTTCAGCGGCCTCAGTAGAAAGTGGTAGATCTGAAAAGGGGTTTCGGTCATGGCTGGGGTGAGTGGTCACCAAAGGCTTGGTCCCTAGGGTTGGAAGGAGCTAGTGAGACACCAGGGGACCTTGAGGAAACTGGGCCTAGTGGGAGTCTTTATGGTTAAAACGGATGGTGGGATCCTGGCCTCCTGTCTGGCCGCTTGTCTCACCTTTTCCCTGTGTGAGGTGAGCGGTTCTGTTTCACTATGAGGTAGCACAGGATAGCCCTCCACCCCAAGAGGTAATTGATTATGGGATGGAACCTCTAAGTCTGTCAGTCAAAAACAAAAACAACAACAAACAAAAAAAAAAAACCAAAAACACAAAAAAGTGAAAACCCCCAAAACTTTCCTCTTGTAAGTTGATCATGTCAGTGTTTAGTTATAGGGTACAAAGCTGCTTGAGTCAGTCACGTGGGTGCAGACCGTAATATGGGGAAGAGGCTTTCAGCCCTTGATACAGAGAGGTCATATAGTGTCCTGAGGAAAAAATGGACCACACAGAGGAATTAGGAGGAAGAAAGGCAGGAACCTGCAGGTATGTTCCTCCTCCAACCAGAGGAGGTCAGGGAAGAGAGTCAGGCTGAGAGAGAGGGGGCTGGTGAGTTTGTCACCTTGAGGGACAATGACAGAGAAGACAGGCAATCCCCAAAGCAGAGCATGGTGAGGGGGCTTAGAGCAACCATGCTGGGGAAACAGCTTGGTGCTTAAAATGTGCACGCCAGGTGCCTATAACTCCAGCTCCAGGGGATCTGATGCTTCTGACTTCCCCAGTCACCTGCACACACATGACGTACACTCACACAGATACACACATATATGCATTAAGCAATAGATACCTTAAAAATATATGTGTTCCTCAAAATAGTTCAGAACCAACGATATCACCTTTGAGGGGGAGGGTGGCAGTACAGTACCAATACCCAGTAAGAAGAGGGGCTGGGAAGAACTCCCAGATGGGATCATAAAAAAACAAATGATTTTCCTGTGCCCTTCACTGAAGGATAGGAGCTAACTCTAAAACAGTTGAAAAGACTCCTCCATCTCCTGTTCCTAAGGAGGCTTTCAGCATGCACACTCCCAGCCTCTTTCCTCACCTACAGCAGCCATAGCTCCAGCCACAGGCTTCCAGAAGCCCCTGGTGTCAAGGAGGCTACCCCTTCTACCAGCATGGAGCCACTTTCCCACTGAAGACATGGGGCTGCGGAACTCACCCCCTGCTTTCTCTGGGGCTTGAAACCATCACATTTCCATCCAGCGGAAATAGTCTGGGATGTTTATTTTTTCAGACCTCATGAATATTAAAAGTGCTGTAACTGGAGCCAAAACATAAGAAAAATGAACGCGGTGGCATCAAGTGTGGGTGTTCTGCTTTCAAAGCCGTCTCCATCAGTGTCAAATGTCTGATGCAGAAGAAGATAGATGGTATAAACACAGGGTAAAAGCCAGCCGAGCTTTGGAGATGAAGCCAGGTCAGTTTTACTCCGGCTCCTCCCTTCCCAAGCCCTAGGAAGGGAGACGCCAAGAAAGAGCAGTGTTTGAGGAGAGTGAGCACACATCTACTGGAAGTTCCAAGTGCCAATTCTGTTTTAAAGGTTCAGATTTATTTGGCCTGGATATACCAGGAACCTCTGAGGATTTGCATATCTTTAACATAATGTGAAGGACTAATAACCAGTGAGCAGCTTAGATAAGACCTTATGAATATTCATACTTTTAAATCTCCAGTGCCTATTTCTTCACACCACAACACGCATCCTTTTCAAACTCTGCTAGTTCAACAGTGGCCCTGGAACTGGAAAAAATATGACATTATGACAAAAAAAAATGTTCAGAATGGAATGCTGATGTAGACAGCTGTCCGGGTAGTCTGAATTTGAAAATTATTCAGCATTGTCCAAAGTAAACTTGGTGTGTGCGCGCGCGCGCGCGTGTGTGTGTGTGTGTAGGTGTGTATGTGTGTGTTGTGTGTGTGTGTGTGTATGTGTGTGTGTGTGTATGTGTGTGTGTATGTGTGTATGTGTGTGTGTGTATGTGTGTATGTGTGTATGTGTGTATGTGTGTGTGTATGTGTGTATGTGTGTGTGTATGTATGTATGTATGTGTGTGTGTATGTGTGTGTGTGTATGTGTGAATGTGTGTGTGTATGTGTGTGTGTGTGTGTATGTGTGTTTGTGTGTGTGTGTGTGTATGTGTGTATGTGTGTGTGTATGTGTGTATGTGTGTGTGTATGTGTTTGTGTGTGTGTGTGTATGTGTGTGTGTATGTGTTTGTGTGTGTGTGTATGTGTGTATGTGTGTGTGTATGTGTGTATGTGTTTGTGTGTGTATGTGTGTATGTGTGTGTGTATGTGTGTATGTATGTGTGTGTGTATGTGTGTGTGTATGTGTGTACGTGTGTGTGTGTATGTGTGTATGTGTATGTGTGTATGTGTATGTGAGTATGTGTGTATGTGTGTATGTGTGTGTATGTGTGTATGTGTGTGTATGTGTGTATGTGTGTGTGTATGTGTGTATGTTTGTGTGTTTATGTGCTGATCTGTGTGTATGCATTCTCACACTTGTGTGGGCACATGTTTATGAGTGTACATGTGGAGACCAAAGGTTGACAAAGGGTGGCTGTCTTCTTCAGTCGTTCTCCACTTTATTTACTGAGGCAGGGTGACGTGCTGAGCCCAGGGCTTACTGATTAAGTTAGTCCAGATAGTCAGCTTGTCTTAAAGATGCCCTGTGTCAGCTTCCTGAGTGCTGACATTACGAACAGGCTTCCATGCCTCCTGGCTTGTGGCTTATGGTCTGAATGCCAGTCCTCACACTTGCACAACAATCCAGTGAACAGTCTCCTTAACCCTTAGTTTTATCTTTTAAGATGAAGTCAGCCAGGCGGTGGTGGCACACACCTTTAATCCCAGCACTTGGGAGGCAGAGGCAGGCGGATCTCTGTGAGTTCAAGGCCAGGCTGGTCTACAGAGTGAGTTCCAGGACAGCCAGAATTACAAGAGGAAACCCTGTCTTGAAAAACCAAAAAAAAGAAAGAAAGAAAGAAACCAAATACGGGAGCCACTACTGAAACAAAAATGTCATTAGCTTGTTCGAGGAAAGAGATAAAATACAGGGTTGAACATCCTTTTTCTAGAAAGAAATTTTTGATGTTTTTTTTCCTTGCATATTTTAGAATTGATTTTATAGAGGATCCCTAATCCCAAAATCTAAATTCAGAGGTGTTCCAAAAACCAAAACCTCCACAAAAAGTTTCAGATTTTTGGATCAGGGGTGCTTGGTTGGTTCAGACTTTTGAATTTTCCCCTTGGTGTTGCAGAGTAAACTCCAGATCTCCCATATCTAAGAATGCACTGGACCACTCGTTCCCAGCAAGGCAGGGGGGTGGGGAGAGGTTCTGCAGAGTCAGGGAAGGGCTTTGTTGGCTGCTCCTTGGCCCTCCCACAGCTCTCAGGCATCAGTTGACTGGTCAGCAAGTGAGCACCGGTTAGAAGCACACTGTATCAGCTCTGTCATGATTTAAAATGGAACGTCTTTGTGACTGGTGATGCCATTCATTTTCACTTGCAAACTTTATTTCTGGGACAGTACCCACACATCTTATTGTGCACTTCTCATTCATCCAAGTTCCTGAACACCAGTTTGCATGCGGGATCTAGTACCACAGGCAGGAGTCACGCTGGGTTAGACAGGAGACACAGTACAAGGTGAGGGTCCCTGGGGAGTTGGCTAGGAGAGGTGGGGAGCAACCAGGAAAGACTTCCTGTAAGCCTAAAAGGTAAATACATCTTGGTCACGTGACTGGAAGGTCACAGCATCTCAAGGAACAACAGAAACCTTGTTCTACGCATGAGCAAAGCTCCAGAGCTGGAGCGAGCCTAAGGATGTTGGAGAAGCTGACACGGAGGTATGCAGAGAGAGGCCTTAGAACAGCTGAGCCTGAGGGTCCTGACAGGGACCCTGGATCGCTTAATTCTGGAACTTTTCCAGAATTTCAAATTGAAGTATTTTAGTAGGAAGCCTTTGACTCTAAAAATAGTTTTACAAGTATAGGCTTTTACACTTGAAAGCGTGTCTACTTACGTATCTATATTTATTTTAATCCTAATCTACAAGATAGCCTTCCCCTTGCCCACAGCTAACGTTCACCTGGACACTCTGCTGCGTCCGCTGAGCACGCTTGCCCAGAGGAGTAGCAGGCTCACTCCTTCCCACGTTAACCTCATCTCTCCAGGTTTTGAAGTATGCTGTTCTCCCTACTGAGATACAGTTCTGCCCTTCAGATACTATTGGGGGAGGGGGAGCTCTACCTTCCTCAAAGATGTGTATGTGTGTGTGTGTGTGTGTGTGTATGTGTGTGTGTGTATGTGCATGTACGTGTACATGTACACACAGGTGGAGACCACAGGTCAACTTTCCATGTCATTTCTCAGATGCTGCTTACTTTTTTTTGAGACAATGTCTCTCACTGGCCTTGGAATTCACTAAGCAGGCTTTGATGGCTAGCCACTGAGTCTCGGTGACCCTCCCGATCTTCCTGAGTCCACCTCTTCAGGGCCGGGAGGCATGCCGCTATGTCTAGTTTTGTTTTGTTTAAGACAGGCTCTGGAGAACACACAAGCACTTTATCAAGGAGCCATCTCCCTACCCAGCCCCTTCCAAGACCTTTCTGAAGGGCAGGTGCCACTCTTCATCTCTGCTCCCGAAGTTGACCCTGCCTCTATGTATTTGCATGGAATCCAGGCTGCACAGCCCCATTCACATACACACTTCCATCACTGCACAAATGGACTGGACTCTGGTCCATTCCCTTCACTAGCGCTTTGAGGGCAATGAGCAGGCATGTGGCTTTTTGTCTTCTGGGCCTGGCTCCATCAATGCCTTGCAGAAAGGAAACCCACTCCACGATTCTTTTCCTCACCTGAACTGTCAACAAGGTAAGAATAGCATCTCAAAGTCCTTGTGTCTCTGAAAAAAACAACCGAGGAATCCGAGAAACGGGAGCTCAATGTCCCTCGGGAAGGAAGAGAGGAAGAAAGGACGGAGAGAGGCAGAGGGAGGAGGGAAGGGTGCAGACTAGTCTGTTATCTAGCTGGTGTTTAGAGAGGACTACGTGTGGTGGGAACTCCAGACACTTCGGTGAGAAGCCAGCTACGGTCTTGTTATAGGACGGGTCGAGCCTCCTTAAGTGTTGGACTTGGAGTGCGGGCCACTGGGGAGTGCTTGCTGGGCGTGTGTGAAGCCCTGGGTTTGATCTCTGACATCAGGATAAACAGAGAACTTCTCAAAGAGGAGGGTGACAAAACCGAACCAACCAACTAACCAAACAACCAACCAAAACCGCAAAGCAACAACAAAAACGAAAACAACCCCAAAACTCAAACACAGACATCCCAATATCTCAGTAGTTCTGCTTATGACTTTATTCAGAGATAAGCTATTGTGTATCTTATTAAGTTAAAATGAGGTCATTACAGTAGTGGGCCCTGATTCAAAATGGTTGGTGTGTCTATAACAAAGGGGACATTTAGAGAAAGACAGGCACATGGGGTAACTCTCCCATAAGCCAAGGAATACCAGAGAGTGCCAGAAAACACTAGAAGCAGGGAGAGAGGTCTGGCACACACTGGCCCTCCCAGCCTGCAGAGGGAAGAACCACCTCTGCCAGGCCTGTGGTCTCAGACTTGAGGCCTCTAGAGCTGGGAGACAGTCATTTCTCTTGCTAAAGCCATCCTGATGTCTGTGGCACTTTCTATCAGCCTAGAAAATAAGAGATAGGATGTCTCTGTTGTAACTCTGGCTGTCCTGAAACTCACTCTGTAGATTAGGCTGGCCTGGAACTCACAGAGATCCACCTGCCTCTCCTCCCAAGTGCTGGGATTAAAGGCATAGACCACCATCACCAGGCTTTTAATTACTTTTTTTATCAAGCCTTAAGTAGCTTTGCTTTGAATGGAAAAGGCTCAGGAGAGCCCTGCTTGGAGTAAGGATTGTTTTATGGGATTGACTCTGTTGGACACGGGGAGCTCGTGGTGTTTACACAAAGACAGAAGGAAGGAGACAGCGGGTTGGCACACATAATTTCCTTCATCCATGCCAGTTAGTTGAAAAAGAAGCATTCTTCAATAATGGAAAAGCCTGCCATCTAAAAGCCAGACACTGTGAGTATACTAGAACTCTCTGGTAATGTCTTATGGAGAGAGAGCACAACCTTATAGAAGATGCTAGATAAAAAAAGAAGAAAACACTTAAATGATTCAACACTATGTCCCCTGAAAGATGAAAATCAGGGCCCATTACTAAGTGCTCCTAGCCTGGATGAGACAGCTTTTTTTAATCATTTGTATTTATTTATTTATTTATTTAATGTGCGTTGGTGTTTTGCCTGTGTGTATGTCTATGTGAGGGTGTCAGATCCCCTGGGACTGGAGTCAGAGACAGTTGTGAGCTGCCATGTGGGTCCTGGGAACTGAACCTGGATCCTCTGGAAGGAGGCATCTTCTTTAATGAGATGCTTACACAGGACTTCCACGCCCATTAGTTTGATAGGCTTAAGGATCAGTGAGCCCAGGCTATGACAGAATGGATGGTAGGATGGAATCTGGATTTGACCACGGAGATTGTAGTTTTTAATCTGTAATAAGAAGTGCTGGCTGGAGAGCCATCAACAAGAAGTGAGCCACGTTTCTTACATTACAAAAGGTAATGGTAAGATGTAGAAAACAAATCTGTGAGTTGTGCATTTCACATTCTCAAACCCCTAGGCTGACCCCCTGGCCGTAGACCAGCTCACTCTCTCTATCCCTGTACTGGTGGAGTGCTGGCTTGAAGTACGAAAGCAATAAATGTTCACTGAAAGTGAAACACAAGACTTTAATAAAGGACTATTTTAGAGAGACTCCACAAACTGGCATGTACATCGCAGCTGCTCTTGGCAAGGCTTTGTTGGTGGATCTGCTTGTGGGAAAACTTTACTGTACGGTTCAGATGAACTGGAGAATCACCAAACCTTCCCCACTGTGAGCAGGGGTGGGTGCTACTTCTCACTGTCGTCCCAGGAAGATGTGAGTTTCTGGGTCATTCTTTTGCTTTCTGAAGTAAGCATGGGCCTTGCCTGCCTCTGGACAGTCTCATGGTTCTCCCCACTTTGAGATGACAGTGGGGAGGTTCTACCTCAGAATCTGGATCCACGTAGCCCAGAATTAGAGCCTGTTCCCCATTAGAGAACCAATTCCCATGGCATCCTCACAGACAAGGCTCTGAGCACAGTTCATGCCAAGGGGCCACAGGGCTCAAGAGAGAGCTGCACAGTTGGGAAAAGGCTGACTCGTAGTACCTGAGATATGAACAGAAGAGCAACATGTGTGTCCACCAAGACTCCCCTTTTCGGGGCCCACAACCTCCACACCCTTGTGTGAGGTATGCGGACACATGCAGGCATATTAGACGTGGCCTTCTGATTCCAAAAGTGAGCCCAAAAAAGGAACAGAAATCTGCCAACCCTTCTGCTTAATACTTTCTGAAGGAGCTCTAGTAACCGCCTATTTATAACCTCTGAGCACTTGGTGGCCTTCCATGGAAGAAGCAGGCAGCTGCTACAGGAAGCCAACTGCCCTGCCCACTGACTGGAAACAGATGTCCCTTTCTGTCATCTTTGTGAATAGTTGCAATTCCATGAAGTGATCGCTGTTGACTTATTTCCTTCTGTTTATGGTTCACTGAAACTTCAGGATGTAAAGATCTCATCATCTTGTCATCGGACATGGCTCATTCCTAGAACAAAGGTGCCATGAGACAAGCCACACGTATTCTTGCAGAGTCATTCCTTCCTTCTAAACATCCAAAGGCCAGTTTGGCTCTCCAATGGGGCTGCCTAAGATTATCCAAATTCTGAATGTTACTTTGGTATAAAACTTCAGATTCCTTCTGGCCAGGACTGAACCCAGAATCTCACACAAGGCAGGCAAGTGTTCCAACACTGGGACACACCCTTAGCCTAGAATAAAGACTCTTCACAAGCACGATAAACTGACAACTTTCAGTAGCTCGGTGCTATAGCTAGGAGGCAGGTCCCTTACCTAGCACATTTAAAATCCTAGGGTTTCATCCCTATGCTACAAACAAACAGAAAGCATTAAGGACTGGATGACAGATCTGCTGGTAGAATTTTAAAGTGGGGGGAACTGTTGGTGATGGTGAGGTGGTGTGGGTAGTTTCACCATCTCCTCCCTTTTATATGAAGGTACAGGCAATCAGAATACCAGAGTCTTCCTGATCTATTCCAACTCTCCGAAAATGCAGCTAATTTTTAATTTTATTTTAATCATTTATTTATATTTAAGGACGAGCCTCGTGTATCTCATGCTGGCCTTGAACTCATTTTGTAGCTGAGGATAACCCTGAACTTTGGATCTCCCTGACTCTACCTCCTGAAGGCAGACGATGGACCTGGGAGCTCAAGAGTGCTGGGCAAACTTGCAAGATGTGATGCAGACTCTGAGGGTCACTGTAGGGGTCATGGTGGAGCAGCAGGCAGGGACGATTGGTGACTGATTCTCGGCTCTGTAAGCTGCTAGACAGTGGAGCCATTTCCTGCGAGTGACAGAAGTGTACAAGACGGGGGAGTGTGCCAGTGTGCCGGGGAACACGGGGCCTCTTGTCACACGTGCCTGGCCTAGGGCATGCGCCGTCCATACTGAGAAGTCTTGGGGGTTCTGGGCCCTGAGCCTGGTGGGCAAGTGAGTGACGTAGACTTCCGAGGAAAGGTGTGAGCAGCACACAGCTGAGAGCACACTACTCCAGCACTGCACTTGAGGACTGCTGTAACCAGGGCAGAAGCTCTGAGCCCTCTGCCTCACCCAAAGGCCATCCCGATGGTCTGGGGACCAAGTCCTAAGGGCACAGCTCATGGAGTGACCACCTTTATGACACATGTGGACGCATTTTTGCCCTCAGAGGACAACAGGATCACTTCTGTCTATCTCCCCCACATATGAATAACACCAGACACACAGCGGCCCTCCACGTGTATGTGTTCCACATCCATGGATGCAGCTAACGGCGAATGAACACTCTTAGTTACAAAACCCTCTGTTCTGTGCTGTTCTCTGTACTGAACACATACACATTTTTCTTGTCGTAATTCTCTAAACATTGTGGCATAACAGCAACTTACAGGACTTTTACATCATGGTAGATATATGTTATCTGAAGAGGCTCTACGGATGGGCACAGAGTCCGTGCTAATACCAAGCCATTTTATAAAAGAGACTTGAGCATCTGTGGACTTTAGTATCCACAGGGGTTCCTGGAACCCACATCCCATAGACACTGAAGGATGACTACACACACACACACACACACATACACACACACACAATTAACTCCAATGTAAATTTTATATCTAGGAAGAATTAGAGGTCACGAAACATCACAGTTCCCCAGACTACAGTTCACTCTTGAAAGACATTTAGCCCCCCCTCCATGCCCTCAGCTGCAGGTTCAGAGTCAAGCTGAGGATAAAGAGGACAGGCCACTTGCCACATGCTGAGTCCTTTAGCTGAACTTTGACCCTGTTTCCTCCAGGTGAATGGGAGTCACTTCCCCTTCGTCGGAGTCTTACCTAAAAACTCATCTGAGCACTTCAGTGAAATGCAGCATGTGTAATTTTAGAATAATTTCAGAATATCACATCTCTTAAACGTGAGTTTCATCTTTCCAGACAGGACTTAATGTTCCTAAGTTTTTTATTATCTGTGATTATGGTTTATTCTGCTACTAATTCGTGTGTATCAGCAGCCTTGCCAGAGAGGGACACTATTTTAGACCCCCCTCTCTTCTGTTAACCTCCTTCTGAGTATCTACATACACGCAGTATTTTACTTTAATAATTCATTTATTGGGTCTAGTTAATTTTGGTGTGTGATGTATTTTATGCAAGTTTTTAAAACACTAAAGTTTATACAATTAAAAAGCAATTCTTTATTAAGATTATATTGGGATGTTAATTTAAAATAGTCACAAATGAAAGTTTTTCTTCTCGTGTCACCTGTTTGCCTGAGAAATGCTTGTGATGCCAAGCGTATAGATACATAAAATGGGGAGGCAAATCAAACACTGACGGATGATAAATCGTAAAAATTCATTTGAAAAAATTTTTGCTCATGTATAATTTTACCATTCACTAGACAGAAGTGTCTGTATGCTGAGACGGATGAGCTTGCTTGTCTATCACGCTGCGGGCCGAAGGAACAGCTTGACACTTTGATGCCGAGGCGTAATGGTAGGGAAGCATTAGAAATCTTTGCTTTCTGTAATTAAACCGTTATGATTTTATCAGAGAAGAGAACTTTGAATGTACACTGAAAATGCTGTAATTCCCAATGTATAGTATTTTAGAAGCTGAACCTCCGGTGTTTGAGGCAGCGTCCGTTGGCACTGTGTGGTGAGACGGCCCACACGGTGATGTACATGTGTTTGTGTTCTGAACAGCTGCGGCAGAGGCCGTAGCCACGGGATGCGGGCGCGAGAACACTGCCAGCATCGCCCTGCTTTCATTACACAACTGGGCTTAACTTTGGATCGTTGTGTGTTCAGAAGCCCTTTACTGTTGCCACACTGGTCTTTTATTCCTCCCTCCCTTCCTTCCTTCCTTCCTTCCTTCCTTCCTTCCTTCCTTCCTTTCTCCCCCCGCCTTTCTTTCTTTCTTGTGATCACCATGTTCATTTTGAGACTCAGGGACAAAGTTGTGACAACATTTAAGAACTCAGCACAGCTTCTGATGGACTGCTGGGAGGGACGGGAGACAACTACCAATCAAGTAAATCCCAAATCAAATCATGCTCTTGGGTTAGCCCATTTGTGTGTATTTGTGTGTGGGGTGTGTGTGTGTGTGTCTGTGTGTGACATAAATGTGTGTATGTGTGTGTGTACAATAATCTTTCACAAGTGAGCAATTTTTCCTTAAAATAAGTTACTGTAATATTTTATCATATGACTTTCTGTTCATTTCATTCCAAATGGGCCTTTTGGACTGAAGGGCTCTTTGGTGCCCTAGGTAACAGATATTTCTTGCACTGATGGGTGTTCCATGCACCGTGGCCTTTCTCCTGCTGTGCTACAGGGCTCTTGGTAGGACAAGCGGTGGTGAAGAATAACCATGTGACTGGACTCGCGAACAGTGAGAAGCATTTGCTGTCCAATCAACAATGATGGCATTTTGGCCTGCTTGTTTCCTGTTGCAAATCCTCCTCCCTCCTCTCCTATTTCAGGAACTGCTGTTCTCCCCAAGGACACCTCCTGTCTCCAGCATCCTGAAATATCTGGTTTCTACCCCAGAGCTCTGGGGATGCTTCCTTTGGGCTGCGGCTCTGTTCCTGCTCTCTGACCAGCTGCTCACCTGGCACACACTTCCAGTCTATTTATGCGTTTGGCCAGAGTCTCCACTTCATAAAAGACATCCCCACCGATCTCAGAGCACATGTTCCTCTGCAGATAATCATTCGCTTCAAACATCCACCCTCGCTTATTCGCTCTCACCCTCTGTCTTCGCAGGCAACAGCCTTTGGGAGTTTCTAATATTCAAAGACAAAAAAATGTACTTTCTAGTGTTATGAAAGTTTAGAATTAAATGTTTTTTCCCTTGTATGTTTTTCATAGATCTGTTATTTTAAGTAACACAAGAAGAAATTATTTTTATGTAATGGAGAAAAAAGAAACATATCTTTCTTGAGATATTATTAGTACTGTGACAACTCTGCTATTTTTAAGCCTCATGATAGAATCTTCTAGAAAATTATTTAAGTCCACATTAGTGATTATTTATAAAACTATATTTATATGAATTATAATTGATATTACCATCAGTTGATCATGATTATTGTAACACAGCACTGAGAGCAATATAGTCTAGTTTGTAACGTGGTATAGTGAACAGGTCTACAGTTAATCAGACTTTGGGCCTGAATCCTAGCTTTCTGTAGCTCATCAGCTCTGTGACCCTGAGATTACTCACTCTTTGTTTCTTCAGAAAGCACCGGCCGTAAGAAATGATGCTTTAGGTTTACTGTGAGGGCAGACATACTCAGCATAAAACAACTGCTGTCATATCTGTCTTCGACTAGGTACTTAGTCATCTGACCTGCAGGAGTAAGTCAGACTTGTTCGCTGCAGATTTCGGAAGTCTTTATTGTTTTTATTTATTTATCTTGTGATATGCTCATTACTGGGAATTGAACCCAGGCCCATGTATGTGCCAGGCACATATTCTACTACTAAACTATATATATCTGAGCCCTACAGAGTTATTAAATGGGGAGGGGGGTGCAGAAAAAAATAAGAAGCGGGGGGAATCTAGGATACCATTATTATTCTTAACAGTGTCCATCACAATAGCCAGGGCAGAAGCTCCAGTACCCTAAGCCAGAAGAACACTAGAGAATGAGCTCAGAGTCCCTAAAGCTCTATCTACCAATGGAGGTTGCTCCAAGGCGAGGGTGGCTAGGTCCAGTCCCTGTGAGTCTTCTCATGCACTAAGAATTTTTTTTTTAAAAGAGTGTGATTAAAGGATTTTGGTGTGAGAACAACTCAGTCAATAGGAAAGGCATAGATGCTCAGGAAAAGCAAAAGCGAAACGAAGAAATATGCATCCTGGGCACTGCCACTCAGTAAGTGTCCAGTCTGTGACCTATGGCTTTGGCCTAAAGCAATCGAATAGAGGAGGTATAGAGGGCTGTGGAGGTGGCTCAGCAGGCAAAGCGCTTGCCATACAAGCGTTAAGAACCCGAGTTTAGAGCCCTAGGACCCATGTAGCGTCAGACGCAATAACACACCTGCCATCCCAGCACTCTTACGATAAGATGGGATGCAGATAATCCCTGAAAGCCTGCGGGGCAGCTAGCTCGGCACACATGACACAGCACACGAGTAGAGGTGAAAACGCAAGCATGGGTGCCAGTCCCCGTCTTCCCTCATGTTTCAGACAGTGTCTCTCGCTGCTTACCGCTACGTGCACCGGGTCTGTTAGCAGTACCACCTGAATCAGTACCCAACTCACCCCATTCTGCGGTACCCTGTTCTGCCTGCACACCCGGAAGATAACAAGAGACTGCCTTAAACATCACGGGAGGGACGACTAGCACCCAGGGTTGTCTTCTGACCTCCACATGTGCGCTGTGGCACACACAAACACGTATACATCATACACGCAAGGTTCCAAAAAGAAGAAGTCTATACAAAATATCAGCGCAGACACATTATAGGTAAGAGGGGTTGATCAGAAAGAGGAGAAACAAACTAATTCGCAAACGCAGACAGCAGTGATATGGGAAGGCTGCCCATAAGCCAGGTTTAAAAGTTTTTAGAATTGGATACACTGGGTACTGGTTCGGGCTATATCAAGGTATGGTGGCCACAAACCGCTCTGTCGCTTTTCTTAGTTTAATTTCCTATCGTGAAAGCAAAGGATGGGGGAAGCGCTCTAAGATCTCCTCCTTGCGACTCACGCTACATTATAATCTTAGATCTGAATGATGATCTAAGATCCAAGGTCTAGATCTCTGGCATTTGACAGCATCTGGACCACATGTGCTCTGCTCCATGAGAGTGGCCACACACCTGAAGGTTTGGTCTGAAGGGGGCAGGGGAGCCCAGTCAGAGCAAGGTGGTGGTGGGGGGACTTGTTCAAAGACATATTCAAGATGAGTTATGTGAACAGGGCCACAGCACCATATCTCTCTTCCCTCTCGCCCTGTTAGTTTTGGTGAGCGCTTAGTCTCCATTGCCTCTCCTGGATTTAATCTGATGCACAGTTGGTAGAAATGTTTTCAAAACCAAGCCAGGGCTGATAAATAGTACTGGCTTAATGTTAATAGAGGAAAGGGGTGAGATTGAACTCAAGCATGGGTTTAAGTAAATAATTACACAAAGGCTGTGATTTTCATAAAGAAAAAATTGCAAGGAAGTGTTACATGATTTTGGTTCAACATTAGGGTAAATGGGGCCATGCATGGCTGAGAATAATATAATTTCTGTGTTGGAAGGAAACATTAGTGTTCATTTCAATACATGAAATGTTAAACCCAACATGGTACTAAGCACCGTGGTTGCAAACCCACTACGACGAAGACCTTGTTTTTCAGCAGCTCATAACACATGAAGAGACAGATGCAACTCTGTGTCCGCCTTTGCTCTCCTTCACACTGGAGCCCACTCCCCACGTGCTCTTCAGGGGCCAACTCAAGCAGGCTGCTGTTTCTGGTGACTTCCAACTGCGTTCTGCAGTGGGAAGCTCTGGCAAGAGATCAGAGGAAGCAAGGAGCCAGAGGTTTGTGTGCCTCCCCACCAGCCTGCTCTGAGATTGCTAGAAGTTGCTACAGTTTGCTCTTGGTTTCTTCTGTACAGACCCGCCAGGGGCTCTGGCACTCTGATAATGGTGCCTCTTGCCATTGTCTTTGTAGCCTAGGATGGAGAAGAGTCTGTTTTTCACCTCTAGGTTATCTCTCAGCCTCCTCTACCACCTCAGCAACTAATTCTTGAACTAAAGTACAATATTTTAACTAACTAGCCTGGCTCCTGGTCCGTGGTTAAATTCTGACTCATCTATATGATCAGTGTTCCCGGCAGTTTGAGCAGCTAGGAAGTTTGCTTGACGGCTATGGTTAGTCACGTAAAAAAAAAACATGAATTTAGCTGAGAGTTTGAATGAGATTCCCACACCAGAAAGTACACCCTCATGGCAGAGCCTTGACAAATGGTGAAGGTTTGGTGCTTGCCAAGCAAGTTGAGTCTGAAGAGGGAACGTGGAGAAGGGGACACATTTGAGCACAGGTAAAGAACCCACAGTGAGGTAGCAGAGAGAGGCTCCCTTGTGGGCGCTGGAGAGCTCTAGTTTAAGAACACTGGGAGAGCTCTGTCTGTAGCTGTGACCATGATCCTGTTTCTAGGCCATGGCAAGCTATACAGTAGGATGAAGCCTCAGATGAAAGAGATCCTGGCACAGGTTCATCGTGATTGCTACGGCAGAGCCGAGGTGACAAGGCCACAGCCAACATGTCATCAACAGAAATACAGAGATGAGGAGTGGATTTGATATGTGTGTTATGGAGTCCTTGTGGGTGCAGCTGAGGGGCAGAGCAGCTTAGCTGTGTGAGATGCTGTAGCACATTCCCAACATGCTAAACACACACACACACATGCATACACACACACACACACACATGCACACACACACGCACACATGCATACACACACACACATGCACACACACACACGCACACATGCATACACACACACATATGCACACACACACGCACACATGCATACACATACATGCATACACACACATGCATACACACACACACACGCACACATGCATACACACACACGCACACATGCACACATATGCACACACACACACGCACACATGCACACACACACACACGCACACATGCATACACACACACACACGCACACACATGCACACACACACACGCACACATGCATACACACACACACACACATACACACATGCATACACACACATTATGTGAATGAAGGAGGAAATGGAAATATGAAACTGTAAGAGGACTCAGGTTGGAGCCCAGGAATGATTGACTAATGATGCTCTTAGGCCTTTAGGTTGTAGACAATGAACTTGATTTGGGGTGCGTCTTACTTACTATTCTATTGCTATGAAAAGTACCATGACTTTCTTAAAAAAGAAAACATTCAATTGAAGGCTTTCTTACAGTTTCAGAGGGTTAGTCCGTTATCATCGCGGTGGGAAGTAGACAGGCATGGTGTTGGAGCAGTAGCTAAGAGCTTTATATCCTGATCCACAGGCATCGGACACGCAGAGAAACACTGGGCCCGGCATGGGCTTTTGAAACCTCAAGCCCACTTCCAGTGACGCATCTCCTCCAACAAGGACACGCCCACTCCAACAGGGTCACATCTAATCATCTGAACCAGTGGTTCTCAACCTTCCTGATGTTGCGACCCCTTAATACCGTTCTTCATGTCGTGGTGACCCCCCAACCATAAAATCATTTTTGTTGTTATTCCGTAACTGTAATGTTGATACTGTTATGAATCGTTATATAAATATCTGATATGCGGATGGTCTTAGGCGACCCCTGTGAAAGGGTCACTCAACCCCCAAAGAGGTCACTGCCCACAGGTTGAAAACTGCTGTTCTAAAGAGTTTATCAATTTTGGACTAAGTATGAAATATATGAGCCTATGTCGGACATTCTCATTCAAACCACCACAGGGTGAGTGTTGAATATGAGGCCATCCTGTGAACACACAGCTGAAGGATATGAGAGGTCCTAGAAATGCAAGCATGGCACTTAAGAGAGGTCTTAGCTAGATGCCTTTATTTACTACATGGACACAGAGGCGGGGGGAGAGAACGAGTGGCTAACACCCAGGAACGGACATGATGACAGTAAGGGAAGGGTAAGGAGCCCATACAGAACTGAACTTTACAGAGCAACAGACCTGAAGAGCAGAAGAACCAAGCACACGAGCTGGATAGAGACAGCGGGAGAAAAGTCAGCAGGAAGCAAATAGGATGTCTTGAGGAACAGAAGACAGCTCTGAGCGTCTCGTGGCACAGCCACCAAGAGAGGCCCTGACTATCTTCTGGTGCGAAGTTGAGGAGTCATGTAAGACTGTCTGGTTCTATTCCCTCGTTTCAGTGGAAATGTGTCTAGAGTGATGGGCTGAAACACCCGTCGGCTCAGAATGGCTTTCTATGGTGGCTGAACCCAAGTTCTGGCTTAGTGGTCGGCCTTAGTGCCATCCACAAGTGGCTTCCACTCTCCCAAGAACCAGAGACGCCCAGAATGATCTGGCCCTCTCCATCACGTGGTCACATTTCACGCTTGTTCATATTAACCTAGCCTAAGAGAGCACACTCTCAGAACACTGAGCTGCTCGCTGGAGGCAGCCGAGTGAACACAAATGCACTTCCCACGGAGATGCCCCCGAAGGTTTTACATCAAGGACAAGAGTTGGCATGTAGCCTTGTGTTCTAGTTTATGCATGGTAGCTTTTTCTGCATGAGAAACAAGCATTTAGCTTGAGTCATTCTCTTGACTGTGACTTCTCTTGATGGAAGCCTGCTTAGAAGTTCAAATACTGGTTTTATATAAAGAAAACATCTTTGCGAGAAAGATCGAGATGGTAATGTGAGTATTGTTACACTGGATTCAATGACTTTCCCCCTACCTTCTGTTTTAACAGATGCAAGCAGGTATAACATTTCACTTCCCACCATTTAAAAAGTATATGACTACTTTCCCTTAAGTGTATGAATGTCTATCTAGGTAATGAAAGCACTAGAGTCAGGAAATGATAAAC